>NC_069476.1:954903-964903 GCF_026875155.1 Cherax quadricarinatus | reverse complement strand
CAGCCTGTCAATGAATTAATTTACTTCCCCCTTTTTGGAAGGACACGGCCCGCATAGGCAAAAGGCTGTTGCTTTCCCTTAGGTTCCCGTGAAAAAGACAGCACCGATGCCAACTTTTCTGGCTTTAGTCGTCAAGGTAAATGCCTTGGGGGAAATCAAGGGGAAACTAAAGGTTGGGGTGTTTTTAAAATTTTCTTTAAAAGTGCAAAAAACCGTTCCTGACCACACGTTCACTCAAAAAGGGGGATCCTTTTTGAGTAAAACGTGTCAGGGGTTTTCAGCAAAAATGGAGAAACCTTCGATAAAGGTGGGGGTAGAAACCCCCCGGCCTATGAAAAAGGGCCGGCTTTAATCCCCGTCAAGGGTCGGGGAAAATTTTTGCACGGCCGAGATTTTAGACTCGTCCGTCTTTATGCCATTTCTGATCACAAGTACCCAGAAATTTTTTTTTCCCCTTTCCGGGGGAAATTTACATTTGGGGAGCCTTTTCCTTTTAAAATTGCCTGAGCTTCCTTTCCAATACCCTTTTCAAGTTTTTCAAAATGTGACGGGCAACTTGGGGTTTTGACTTTGAATTTATCCATAAAAACCCTGGCGTGCCCCTAGAGGGTACGGAAAATTGTCGATCAAAAGACTAAACCGGGGGGGATTGGGCTTCCGTGCAAAACCCAAGGGCATCCTCCCCGAACTGGTAATGAACCGTTGGGAGTTTGAAAAAGCCCGTCAACTCTTTTTCTCTCATTTATCGAGGGGGGCTGCCCGAAAAACCCCTTTAAGAAGATCAAAATTTAAAAGACCCAAAATTTTCTCCGATGTTTTTGCAACAGGCTTCAGAACTGGGGAATGGAAAGCGGGCTGGGGAAGGGACATGAATTTAGCTTCCTGTAATCGATAACAAGGGGGCCAGGTTCCATCTTTTTTGGGGACCAGAATAAAGGGGGGCATTTTCCCCGGGGAAGTGGACTCCCCAATAACTCCCCCTCACGGTCATCCGTGGGAATGAGTTTTTTTTCGGCCCAAGACTCTTTGCCATTTTTGGGAGGGAATTTTGGGGAAAAATGGGTTTTTGTACCTTTGTCAAGTGGAATTTCTTTTAGAGATCAGTGGGGGCAAACCCACTGACTCCCATCTAGTGCGACTAAGAAGTTTCCCGAAATTTAGAAACCCGGAGAAGTTTTGGGGCCTCTTTAGGTTGTCCCCTTTTAAAACTAGATCAAACCCTTTCCCGCAAATGGGGGGGGGGGGTTGGAAGAGTCACAAAAAGCTCGCCTGGGAGAACTGCCTCCCCAAGGAAGTCAGCTGGGGGGTTCCCCCCTCCAAATCTTCCCCGGGGAGGGAATCTGACAAGGGCGACAAGTGGGGGTATTCTTCCCCAGGGGAAAAACTTCCGGGCAAGCATTTTGACAAAAAGGACTTGCAACTTTTCCCCGTTGCCCCTGTGTGCAAGGATGGTTCAAGGGAAAAGGGGCCCCCACTTGGCAAGTGGGCCCCTTGTCAACCACACATGGTCCCCCTTTTAAAAGCCTGCTCCCTCCCCCGTAACCGGAGTGACGAGAAAATGACAAATTTACGTCCCTTTCTTTGTTCAAACAGTAAATCTGCTCGCTGAAGCCCTGACACGATCAACAGTCCCCCTGCCGGGCAGGGATACTGTGGCTTTACAATGCTGTTTTTATACAACCCGCATCAGAGTTAGAGTGAAGGTTGACTGGGCCCTCCCCAGGGCTGGGGTTTTACTGGTAAATAAGGGGCTGATTTGGGCCCGGAGGTTTTCGGGCAACGGCTCTAATACGAGGTCGAATCAGGGAAAAGGGCCGCCCCCCGGGGGGAAAGTCTATGGAAACCCCCGGTTTCCAACGATTCCCGGCAATGTGCTACCCCTGAACAAGTTCACGTAGGGGGATCCAAAAGGGACGCCCCCGAAGGGGGACATCCACCCATTGAAAATTCCCGCTTTTTCCCCTCAGCTGGATCTAAGGGGTTCTAAGGGTTTTTATGGTTTTTTAAACCCCATGAGCAGGTCCCCATGGGAAAAAAATCTATGGGCACCCGAATTTTTTCGGACGCTTGTGACCCTTTGGGCTTTCAAAATTCCCAACGTTGTACGACCCCGAACCGTCAGGGTTTTCCTGAGGGCCCCCCTTTAAGGTCTGAATGGGCAGACGGCTCTGTCAAAATGGGGCCCCGGAAGGCCAATTCTCGGAAAAGAGTGGGCGGGCGTGTTAAACCACCGAACCGTATCTAGGAAAAACTGGACAGGCTTTAAAAAGGTGGACAAATGGACTCGAGAGGGGCCCCCAGGGTTGTCATACCCAAATGAAAGGGGATGAAAAGGCCGACGAAAAAACCCCGGAGTCCCCCTGCTTGAGGCCGACGTTGGGTTTACCCAGGCTCGAAACCCGGAAGGTACGGGACGAGTCTCGGCAACAACGTCAAGACACTCGGGTTTCTCACGTCCCGCAAGCGTAACAAAACCCCCGGGGGACGAATTTCAAATTTCAGACGGGATGGGAAACAGCGACTTTCCGACAGGGTTTTCTATGTTTTCAAATGGGTTTTTTGGATGGCCCTTTTTCCCCAATAGTGGAAGGGTTTTTTACGGCACGTGTATTGCGCAACGACTGCTTGCTCCCCTCAGCTGACAGCATACCTTTTGCAGCTTGTGCACTCATTGGGGGGGGATGATGGAAGTATTTTGGTTTATACAGACTCCCTTGCGAACTGGCAAGGGGGCGGTGCGGTTACTTTGATACTGAGCGTGGGGAAAGGTTAGGTTTCTTTTATAAATGGGCGTGGGGGCGGGGCCCGGGTTAAATTTTCGGGGGCTTAGGTTTGTAAACCCCCGATCGGTTGTGCCCCCATTTCCCCCAGTTTAAACAAATCACCACGCCCCTTAGTAGGTTTAGGTTTGGGGGTGGTGTTTGCTGGCGACGTTGTGCCTTGGTCCAAAGGGGGTTTGAAAACTGCTTTTTTGTATGAAGGGGTGGTGTTGTTTCCCGTGGTCAATATTTTTTACTTGGGGAGTGTTAGGGGGGACTGGGGGTTTGAAACTTTGTGGGGGTTTGGGTGTCTGACAGCACTGCAAAAGTGAATTTTCCGGCTTTCGCCGGGGGTCACTGTGGGGCGGGGCCGGAAGGAAGGGGAAAAGGATCATCCCCAAAGGGGGACCCAAAACCCTTTCCTTGCTCCAGGCGGCTTGAATCGCGTCGATGGCATCATTTTTACCCAAAACGTCCCTGCTGAGGGCCGAGTCCTAGCGCATCAATGGGAACCCCGGAGGGTTTGGGGGGGGATCCCCCTGCATGATGCCCACAGCCAAAATGGGGGGGGTGTTCCCTTTTGCTTTAATTTCAGTTTCACCAAATTCCCCCCAATTGTGGAGCTGGGTGGCATCAGTAAAAAATTTTGGCGGCTTGGGTCCCAAAAGGGAAATGCAAGCCAGGGGGGTTTTTATGCCGGGATTGAATTTTGGCCCGACGCTGGTAAAGATGCAAAGGAATGGCCCTTGGCGGGTACCCGAAAATAAAAGTAAATTCCTCCTTAATTTTGTCCCAAACGACTTAAAAAAACGCATTGACTGACAAAGGCAAACCCATATCAAACCCGGGGTTTTTAAAATCCCTGCTGCAAAAAGCAGCCGAAGTTTCGTGTATCCCTGGGACTATCAAATAGACCTTTAAAAATCGTCTCGACTGACTTTCAGCCAAGGCTCTAACCTATTTGAAAAGACCGCAAGAAGAAGGGTCGGGTATGGGCGAGTTTGCCGGGCCACTGGTGGGCGGGGACTTGAGCCACAAGTTGACCAATGTCAAGGGGGCTTCCCATGCCCTGCCCCCGTGGTTTCCCCTAGCTGAGGCACCTTTTTCTTCATCAGCAGAATCTGGACTAAAGGGACGGCCCCTGCGTGTTCTTAGTCATACGTCAAAAGTTCAAACGCAACAGGGCACGAAGAGGGGAAAAAGGGCGGCAAGAAAAGGATGCACTGGCTACAATTCAACACAGAGGGGCAGAGGAAACCCCAGCACCACGGTACTAGGTAAAAAAACTTTGTGTGGGAAATTTAAATTTTGGGAAAAAAAACAACAAAAAAAAAATGGGACACCCGAAATACAAAATAAGAGTTTTAAAGCAAAAAGAATGAACAAAATGGGGAAATGCCCCAAAATGAAGCTAAGGGGGGGTCAAAACTTCACCAGGGGGACTGGCAACAAAAAATTTAAGAAAAGGGTTGAACTGTAAACCGGTAGCAAAAAATTGGGACAAAATTAAAATAAAACAGGTACTACCCCCCTACTAAAATGTGCTGAAAACCCGGTTTAAAAATATGCAGGTGCTAGCAAATTGCAACTGGAAAAGCAAAAAAAAGGTAAATTTACTTGCCCCAAAGGGGAAAGGGGACAGCAAAGATATGAAGTATTTGGGGTTGGCCAAAAAACACTGAAAAAAAATACCCTGTTCAAGGGAAAAGCAATTGCAAAACAAAATAAAATTATTAAAAAAAGCAAATTAAATTAAAATTTAAGAAAAAGGGCAAAGGGTTTAAATGGTGTTAGCGGGTGGGAAAATGGTGTTTGCAGGGGGTACATTGGGGTTAGCAGGGTGTACACTGGTGTTGCGGGTTTTAAAATTTGGGGTTAGCAGGGGGTACACTGGCAAAAAAAAAAAAAATTTTACACTCTCAAGAAAAAAATTAATGAAATTCACAAGTAATTTTTTGGTTTAAATTTAAAGGTAAATAAGAGTTCCCAAAAAGCACTCAATGAAATTGGGTATAAAAAATAGCAAAATTTCAATGCACTAGGTATTAAAACCCCCCCCCAAGGAAAAAAAAACATAGAATTTATGTAAAGCAAAAAAATGGGTGAAACCGGAGAAAATGAAAAGGGCTAGGCCCCAGATTGTATCACTGGCCCGGTAATAAAATAATACTTAATACTTTAAGATTAAAAACTTTTAAAGTAGAAAAAAAACCCAACAAACAAAAAAGTGCAGGTTGTCAACAATCTGTGGCTAAAATTGCAGGTGCAATAACCAAAAAATTTTTAGACACAGGAATTTCTTGCAAACTGTGTGTGAGAGGGAAATTGTTTAAATGGTTAACACTGAACAATTTTTAAAAAAAAGAACTGAGGTGCAAGATGCAGAATAAAAAACTAGAATTTAAAAGTAGGGGTGGGAAAAAAAATGTACAAAATTTTAAAAAGTTTTTTGGTAAGTGGGAAAATTTTGCCCCTGATGACACTGGAAAAAAATTTTTGAATTTGGCTTAGTAACCCGTAACTGTTTGGGGCAGGCAGTTTTAAAAAAATGTCACAAAAAATTTTTGGAAATGCTGGTTTAAATCCTGTTTTACTTTAAATTTGGAAATCAGGAAAGGACGAAGGTTTCCGGGGGCTGCAGGCCGGAACTTTCAGTGATGCTCTAGTGACACTAAAACGCCCCGTAGCATTGTACACTGCTTTGGGGTTCAAAGTCGTAGGGAAAAAAAATCAGGGAAAGGAACCCTTTGGGAAGCAGGAAAGACCGGGGGTTAAATCTGTGGGGTATAATATTGAAAAGAAAAAGTGGCTAACTCAGCGTGACCACACTGTGAGGGGTTTTTTTTTCAAATGGAAAACGTGTCTGGGCACGCTGACGACTTGCGGCTTTTAGCACACGGAAATAAAAACATTTAATGCCCCACTCGAACGTGCTAAAAACAGCTTAAGGGGAAACTTGAATGGGGCGAGTAATTTTTTTCTGTAACAAAAAACTGGGGGAAAAAAGGGAAATGGTGATGAACTGGTAAAAAAAACCGCAAGGGAAAGAAAAAAAAACAAAAAAATTTTTTCCCGGGGAAAAACAAATAAAGAAACGCACTGGGTGGAGATACGAAGGGCGCTGAAATTGTTGTAGCCAAAAAGGTCACGACTGCGTAGCCCGTGGGGGCTGAACTAAATGGTTAGGGGCTAAGCCAAATGGGTTCCCCCGTGGTTAAGCCCGGTAGAATTCTTGGAAAGGAAAAATGGAAAAAACACAAAACACGGACGGCGAGTTGGGACGTTGTTGCGTAGCGAGAAGGCTGTTTGAGGGGCTGGTTTTGTTTACACCTCGATTGGGTATAACCAAACCCCGAGGGTGCCTCTTTGGGCACCTGGGGGCCACAAAGAAGCCAACACACAAACGGGCCCCACCTCCCACTTCTTGTACTGAGAAGGCGGAGGGACGCCGGGAGGAGGCAGGAAATGGGGGCGGAGAGGTTTGAAGGGCTGTAAAAGAGGGGGATGAAGTGAACACGTGACTGCTAAGGCTGGGGTTTACGCCCTGCGCCTATTCCAGAAAATTTTTGGGGAAAAATCTGGACGAAATCTATTCCCGGTCTGTCAAAATGCGGGGATTTAAAAATAACTTTTTTAGGCCAGGGAGTTGCGTTGGTGACGAGGAAAGATGTTGAAATGGCGTCGACCGATGGTGTTGGGCCCCCCCACCCCGAAGAGGCTAAAAATTTCCGTTGACCCCCGGGTGTCCAAACCCCTGTTAATTTCTGTTCTTTCGCTGAAAAAGCGGTTTTTGTGCCCATTAAGGGGCGTAAAGGGAGCAATGATACGGCCCGGGGCAAATTTGGGGTTAATGGGTAGGAGTGAGTACAAACGGGCAGTGTGAGGGAGTGACCCCAAACCAAATCCCTGGAGGGGGAACACTTGTGTTAAACAAGTCGGCGGGCCCAGGAGTTAGGGGCCCCTGGGCTCAAACCCCCACTGACGTGGGTGAGCCTACAAGGGGCAAACACCCAAAGCCGCCCAAATTTTGAAAAAAAAAAAAAAAAAGTCAGAGCAGACGGCTAGGCTGTGTTTTCCTTTACAGTACAAAGGGTGTCAATAACCCCCAACCCCAAAAAAATAAAACCCCAACCCCCCAAAAAAAATCCACAACAAAACCCACAACCCCACAACATAACCCCCAACCCACATCATAACCCACAACCCCACAACATAACCCACAACCCCACAACATAACCCACAACCCTATAACATAACCCACAACCCCACAACATAACCCAGAACCCCACAACATAACCCACAACCCCACAACATAACCCACAACCTCACAATATAACTCACTCCACAACATAACCTACAACATAACCCACACCCCCACAACATAACCGACAACCCTACAACATAACCACAACCTCACAACATAACCCACAACCCCACAACATAACCCACAACCCCACAACATTGCCTCAAAATTACAACATAATCCACAACCCCACAACATAGCTCACAACTCCAAAACGTAACCCACAACATAACCCACAATCCCACAACATGACCCACAACCTCAAAACATAACCCACAACCCTAACACCATAACCCGCAACTCACAACATAAGCGAGAACCCCACAACATAACCCACAACCCTACAACATGACCCAAAACCTCACAACATAACCCACAACCCCGCAACGTAACCCACAACCACACATGACCCCCAACCTCACAACACAACCCACAACCCCACAACATAACCCTCAACCTCTCACATATCCCACAACCCCACAACACAACCCACTACCCCACAACATAACTCACAACCCCACAACATAACCCACAACCTCACAACATAACCCACAACATAACCCACAACCCTACAACATAATCCACAACCTCACAACATAACCCACAACCCCACATGACCCACAACCCCACAACATAACACACAACCTCACAACATAACTCACAACCCCACAACGTAAACAACCCCACAACATAACCCACAACCCCACATAACCCACAACCTCACAACATAACCCACACATGACCCACAACCCCTTACATAACCCACAACCCTACAACATAATCCACAACCTCACAACATAACCCACAACCCCACATGACCCACAACCCCACAACATACACACAACCTCACAACATAACTCACAACCCCACAACGTAAACAACCCCACAACATAACCCACAACCCCACATAACCCACAACCTCACAACATAAACCCACAACATGGACCCACAATCCCTTAACATAACACACAACCTCACAAAATAACTCTCAACCCCACAACTAACCAACAACCTCAGAACATAACCCACGGCACCTAAAGTCGGCACCTGGCCAGCCGGCTGTTCCTCGTACGTTGGATTGCGTGCACCAGCAGTAACAGCCTGGTTGATCAGACTCTAATCCACCATGAGGCCTGGTCACAGACTGGGCCGCGGGGGCGTGAACCCCGGAACTCTCTCCAAGTAAACAAGTTCACAACATAACCCACAACCTCACAACATAACCCACAACCCCTTAACATTAGCCAGAACCCCGCAACATAACCCCCATCCCCACAACATAACCCACAACCCCAAAACATAGCCCACAACTTCGCAAACATAACCCACAACCCCACAATATGACCACAACCCCACAACATTACCCACAACCCACAACAAAGCCCACAACCCCAGAACATAACCCACAACCCACTACATAACCCACAACAAGACAATATAACCCACAGTCCAACAACATAACCACAACCTCACAACATAGCCTCAACCCCACAACATAACCGCAACCCACAACATAACCCACAACCTCAGACATAACCCACAATCTCACAACATAACCCACAACAAGACAATATAACCCACAACCCACAACATACCCACAACCTCACAAAATAGCCCACAACCCCACAACATAACCCACAACCTCAGAACATGACCACAACCTCACAACATAGCCCACAACAAGACAATATAACCCACAACCCCACAACATAACCCACAACATCACAAAATAGCCCACAACCCCACAACAAGCCCTCAACCCCGCAGCATAATCCACATCCCCAAAACATAATCCACAACCCCACAACATAACCCACAACCTCAAACATAACCCACAACCCCACAACAAAACCCACATCCCCACAACATAACCCACACCCCACAACGTAACACACAACCCCACAACATAACCATAACCCACAACATAACCCACAACCTCACAAAATAACTCACATCCCCACAACATAACCCACACCACAACATAACCCAAAACCCCACAACACAACCCAAACCCCACAACACAACCCACTACCCCACAACATAACCCACAACACACAACATAACCACAACACCCCACAACATACCCACAACGTAAACACACACCTCACACATAACTCACAACCCACAACACAACCAACAACCTCACACATAACCCACAGGAACCTAAAGTCGGCACCTGACGAGCTGGGAGGTGGCTCGTACGTTGAATTGCATGCAGCCAACAATAACAGCCAGGTTGATCTGATCAACCAGGAGGCCTGGTCACAGACCGGGCCGCGGTGGCGTTGACCCCCGGAAATCTCTCCATGTAAACTCAGGTAAACAAGTTCAAACATAACCCACAACCCCACAACCTCACAACATAAACCCACAACATAACTCGCAACTTAAAATAATCCACAACATAACCCACAAACCACAACTCAAACCACAACCTCACAATATAACCCACAACATAACCCCCATACCCACAACATAGCCCACAACCCCAAAACATAATCCACAACCTCACAAAATAAACCAGAACATAACCCACAACCCAACAACATAGCCCACAACCCCAAAACATAACCCACAACCTCACAAAATAACCCACAACATAACCCAAAATCTCACAACATAACCCACAACATAACCCATAACCCAACAACATAGCTGTAGTGCTACTGTAGTGCTACTGTAGTGCTACTGTAGTGCTATTGTAGTGCTACTGTAGTGCTATTGTAGTGTTACTGTAGTGCTACTGTAGTGCTACTGTAGTGCTACTGTAGTGCTACTGTAGTGCTATTGTAGTGCTACTGTAGTGCTACTGTAGTGCTACTGTAGTGCTACTGTAGTGCTACTGTAGTGCTACTGTAGTGCTACTGTAGTGCTACTGTAGTGCTATTGTGTCACTGTTGAGCTATTTTGTGCTTGAGTGCATTGTAGTCGGGGTATT
>NC_069476.1:902358-954403 GCF_026875155.1 Cherax quadricarinatus | reverse complement strand
AAGGTTTTTCCAAACAGTTTAAACGTTTTTTGTAGCTGTTCCTTGAACTGTTGTGAGGGTTTCATCTGGGGCTTTGTATACAACCACAATGACTAGGTTTTGGTTCTCGATCTTTATTGATAGAACTTCAACTACCTCATTTGTCGTGTTCAGCAACTCCGTGCAGATAAGGGACTCTTTGACATACAGGCCAACCCCCCCTTGTTGCCTGTTTTTTTCTGTCGCATCTAAAAAGGTTGTAACCACTTATTCATATTTCACTGTCAAAGTGATCTTTTGTGTGAGTCTCTGTGAAGGCTGCAAACATTGCATTAGACTCCACTAGAAGTCCACTGATAAAAGGTATTTTGTTGTTGGCGGATGGCTTAAGGCCCTGTATATTAGCAAATATGAACGAGGTTGTATTCTGTGGTACTACTACAGTAGTACTACAGTAGTACTACAACAGCCCTACAGTAGCACTACAATAGCACTACAGTAGTACTACAGTAGTACTACAGTAGTACTACAGCAGTACTACAGTAGTACTACAGTAGTACTACAATAGTAGCATTACAATCGCACTACAGTAGTACTACATTAGTACTACAGTAGTACAACATAGACTACAATAGCTCTAAGTAGTACTACAGTAGTACACCGAAAATAACATTGGGTACTAGGAATACAGGAGTACTACAGTAGCACAACAAGTAGTACTACAGTAGTACTACAGAAGCGCTACAGTATATTACAGTAGTACTAACAGATGTACTACAGTAGTTACTACAGTAGAACTAACAGTGCACTACAGAGTACTACATAGTAAAACTACAGTAGCGCAGAACAATAGCACTAGAGTTATTTCTACAGTTGTACTACAGAACGCTACAGTAGCACTACAGTAGCACTACAGTAGCACTACAATACACTACAGTAGAACTACAGTAGTACTAACAGTAGTACTACAGTAGCCCACTACAGTAGAAACTACATAGCGCTACAGTAGCACTACAGAACACTACAAAATATCACTACAGTATACTACAGTAGCACTGGCAGTAGTAACAACAAAATAGCACTAAAGAAGCCCTACAATAGCACTATAAACAAGTAGCACTACAATAGCACTACATTATACTACAGTAGTACTACAGTAGCGCTAACCGTACACTCCAGTAACACTACAATAGCATACCGTATACTACAGTAAGTACTGACAGTTGCACTACAGTAGTACTACATAGCGCTAGAGTAGCACTACAGTGCACACTACAATACAACTAACAGTATTACTACAGTAGTACTACAGTAGCGCTACAGTAGCACAACAGTAGCATACAAAAGCACTACAGTATACTACCATTAGTAACTACAGTAGCACTAACAGTACACTACAGTAGCACACTACAGCACAACAGTAGTACTACAGTAGCACTGCAGTAGCACTACAATAGCACTACAGTAGTACTACAGTAGCGCTACAGTAGCACTACAGTAGCACTACAAAAGCACTACAGTAGTACTACAGTAGTACTACAGTAGCACTACAGTAGCACTACAGAAGCACTACAATAGCACTACAGTAGTACTACAGTAGCACTACAGTAGTACTAAAGTAGCACTACAGTAGTGCTACAGTAGCACTACAGTAGTACTACAATAGCTCTACAGTAGTACTACAGTAAGCACTAAAGTAGCACTACAGTAGTACTACAGTAGCACTACATAAGCCACTAGCAGTATACTACAGTACAAAAACAGTAGTACAACAGTACTCTAAAGTAGCACTACAGTAGTACTACAGTATCACTACAGTAGCACTAAAGTAGCACTTCGTAGAACTACAGTAAGCACTTCATAGCACTACAGTAGCACTACAGTAGCACTAACAGTGAGATCACTACAGAGCACTACAGTAGTACTACTGTAGTACTACAATACACTTACAGTAGTACCAGCGTATTACACGTAATACTACATTAGTGCTACAATAGCATACAGTAGTACTACAGTCGTACTACAATACACTACAGTAGTACTACAGAAGCCACTACAGTAGTAACTAACAGTAGCCTAAAATAGCACTACAGTATACTACAGCAGCACTACAGTCGTACTAACAGTAATACTACAATAAGCACTACATAGCACTACAGACACTACAGTAGAACTCCAGTAGTACTACAGTAGTACTACAGTACGCTACAGTAGTACTACAGTAGTATACAGTAGCGCTACAGTAGTACTACAAGTATACTACAGAAGAACTACAGTAGCGCTACAGTAGTACTACAGTACACTACAGTAGTACTACAGTAGTACTTCAGTAGCGCACAGTAGTAACTACAGGTAGTACTACAGTAAGTACTAACCGTAGAACTACAGTAGCACACTACAGTCAGTACTACAGTATACTACAGTAGCATACAGAAACACTAGGAAAGTACTACAATAGCAACTGTCGTAGCACTACAGCAACACTACAGTAGTACTACAATAGCAACGACAGTAGTCTACAATACCACTACAGTTGCACTACAGTACAACTAACAGTAGCAACTGCAATAGCCACTACAGTAGTACTACAATAGCACTACAGTACACTACAAGTAAAGCACTACAGTAGGATACTATAGTATCACTACAGTAGTACATATACAATACCACTACAGAAGTACTACAGTAGCACTACAGAAGCACTACAAAGCTACTACGTAGTACTACAATACCACTACAGTACACTACAAATAGGCCTACCGTAGCACTACAATAGCACACAGTAGTAACTACCAGTAGTAACTAACAGTAGCGCTACAGTAGCACTACAGTAGCACTACAATAGCACTAAAGTAGTACTACAGTAGCACTAACAGTAGTACTACACACACACAGAATCGCTAAACAACAGCACTTGCAGTCAGCACTACAATAGCACTACAGTAGTATTTACAGTAGTACTACAGAGCGATACAGAACACTAACAGTAGTACTTACAGTACACTACAAAAGCACTACAGTATACATCAGTAGTACAACAGTAGCACTACAGTATTACTACAGAAGCACTACAGTAGCGCTACAGTAGCACTACAGTAGTATACAGTATCACAACTATAGCACAGCAGTACACAACTGTACGTTACAGTAACCACTACATAGCACTACAGTAGCACTACAATTATCACTACAGTAGTAACTACAGTACACTACAGTAGTACTACAGTAGCACTACAGTAGCGCTACAGTTATCCACTACAGTAGTACTACAAATAGAGCACTACAGTAGTAGTAAAGTAAGCACTAAAGTAGCACTACATAGTACTACAGTACACCACAGTAGCACTACAGTAGTACTACAGTAGCACTACAGTAGTACTACATAGTACTACAGCACACTACACTAGTACAACAGTAGAACTACAGTAGCACATAGGAGAAGTACTACAGTAGTAATTCAGTAGCCTACAGTAGTTACTACAGTACACTACAGTAGACACTAGCAGTAGTACTACAATAGGCAACTAACTACAGTAGCACTACAGTATTACTACAGTATCGACTACAGTAGCACTACAGTAGCACTACAGTAGTACTACAGTAGTACTACAATAGCACTACAGTAGTACTAAAACAGACACTACAGTAGTACTACAGTAGCCCTACAATAGCACTACAGTAGTACTACAGTAGCACTAAATAGTACTACAGTAAGTACTACAATAAGCACAACGTAGTACTAGGTAGCACTACAGTAGTACAACTCATAGTACTACAATAGCCTATCAGTAGTACTACAGTACCACTACAGTAGTACTACAGTAGTCCTACAATACACTACGTAGTACTACATAAAGCACTACAGTAGTACTACATTATATCTAGCAATAGCACTACCAGTAGTAACTACAGTATCACTACAGAGTAGTACTACAGTATACTACAGTAGTACTACAGTAGTACTACATACAGCACTACAGTAGTACTACAGAATACTAAACTACAGAAGAACTACATTAGTACTAAAGTAGGACTACGTAGCGCTACAGTAGTACTACAGTAGTACTACATTACGCTACCGTAAGTACTACAGTAGTACTACAGAAGAAACTACAGTAAGCACTAGAGTATACTACAGTAGCACTACAGTAGTCCTACAGTAGTACTACAGTACGCTGCAGTAAGTACTACAGTAGTACTACAGTAGTTCTACAGTAGTACTAACATTAGAAGACTACAGTAGCATCTAGCAGTAGTACTAACTACAGGAGTACTACAGTACGCTACAATAGCACTACAGTAGTACTACAGTAGTAACTAACAAATAAGCACTACAGTACGCTATCAATGCAACTAGCTTTACTGACAGTAGGTACAACAGTAGCGCTACCGAAGCACACAGTACACTACGTAGCACTACAACAGCACAACAGTAGAACTACAGTATAACACAGTAAGTACACAGTAGCAACTACAAGTAGAACTACAGTAGCGCTACAGTAGCACTACAGAAGCACTACAAACAACTACAGTAGTACTAACAGTAGCCACTGCAGTATACTACAATAGCAACTACAGTAGCGCCACAAAGCACTACAGTAACCCTACAATTAGCACTATAGTATACTACAGTATACTACAGAGCGCACAGTAGCACTACAGTTAGCACTACAATAGCACTACAGTAGTACTACAGTAGTACTCAGTAGTCACTACAGTAGTACCTACAATAAGCGCACAGTACACTCAGTAGCACTACAATAGCACTACCGTAGTACTACAGTAGCACACAACCGCACTACAGTACGCTACACCAGCACTGCAGTACACTACAATAGCACTACAGTAGTCTACAGTAGGACTACAGGAGCGCTTACAGAAGCAATACAGTACACTACAATAGCACTTCAGTTATACTACAGTAGTCACAGTAGCACTACCAGTTGCACTACAGAGCACTGCAATAGCAGCTACAGTAGTACAACAGTAGCACTACAGTAGTTCTAAAGTAGCACTACAGTAGCGCTACAGTAGCACTACAGTAGTACTACAATAGCACTACAGTAGTACTACAGTAGCACTAAAGTAGCACTACAGTAGTACTACAGTAGCACTACGTTAGCACTACAGTAGTACTACAGTAGCAAAACAGTAAACTTAAGTTGCCCTAAAAGTACACTACAGTAGTTCTACAGTAGCAACTAAAGTAGCACTAGAGTAGTACTGCCGTAGCACAACAGTAGCAAACTACAGTAAGCACTACGTAGTACTACAGTAAGCACTTCAGTAGCACAACAGTAGCAGTACCGTAGCACTACAGTAGCACTACAGTAAGCACTACAGTAAGCACTACAGTAGTACTACAGTATACACAATAGCCCTACAATAGTACTACAGTATACTACAGTAATACACATTAGTACTACATAGCACTACAGTAGTACTACAGTAGTACACAAAGTACAACAGTATGGCACTACAGTAGCACTAAACAGTAGTACTACAGTAGTCCTACAATAGCACTACAGTAGTACTACAGCAGCACTACAGTAGTACTACAGTAGTACTACAATAGCACTCTACAATAGCACGTCAGTAGAACTACAGTAGAACTACAGTAGTACTACAGTAGTACTAGAGTAGCGCTACAGTAGTACTACAGTAGTACTACAGTAGCGCTACAGTAGTACTACAGTAGTACTACGGAAGAACTACAGTAGCACTACAGTAGTACTACAGTAGCACTACAGTAGTACTACAGTAGTACTACAGTAGCGCTACAGTAGTACTACAGTAGTACTATAGTAGTACTACCAATAGTACTACCGTAAAACTACAGTAGCACTACAGTAGTACTACAGTAGTACTACAGTAGCTCTACAGTAACACTAGAGTAGTACTACAAAAGCACTACAGTAGCACTACAGCAACACTACAGTAGTACTACAATAGCACTACCGTAGTTCTACAATACCACTACAGTAGCACTACAGTAGCACTACAGTAGCACTGCAACAGCACCACAGTAGTACTACAATAGCACTACAGTAGCACTACAGTAACACTACTGTAGTACTACAATAGCACTACAGTATTACTACAATAGCACTACAGAAGTACTACAGTAGCACTACAGAAGCACTACAATAGCTCTACAGTAGTTCTACAATAGCACTACAGCAGCACTACAATAGCACTACAGTAGTACTACAATAGCACTACCAGTAGCACTACAGTAAGCACTACAGTAGTACTACAGTAGCACTACAGTAGCACTACAGTAACACTACAATAGCACTACAGTAGTACTACAACAGCACTACAGTAGCACTACAGTAGCACTACAATAGCACTACAGTAGTACTACAATGGCACTACAGTATGCACTACAGTAGTACAAACAACAGCATTTACAGTAGCACTACAGTAGCACTACAGTAAAGCACTACAGTAGCACTACAATAGCCCTACATAAGCATCTATCAGTAGGACACACTAGCCACTCAATAGCACTACAGTAGTACTACAATTTGCATTACAAGATAGCACACAATAGCACTACAGTAAGTACTGACAATAGCCTTGACAGTAAGCACATCAATAGTTACACTACAGTTGCACTCAGTAGCACTACAGTAGACTAGACTAGCACTACAATAGCACTACAGTAGCACTACCAATAGCACACAGTAGCAGCACTACAATAGCACTACAGTAGTACTACAATAGCACTACAGTAGTACTAAACAATAGCACAACGTAGTACTACAATAGCACTACAGTAGCACTACAATACACTACGGTAGCACTAACAGTAGCACTAACGTAGCACTACAATAGCAACTACAGTAGTGACACAATAGTACTGCAAGAGTCCTACAATAGCACTACATAGCACTTCAGTAGCAACTACAATACTCTACAAGTAGTACTACATAGCACGAAGTAGCACTAACAGTACACTACATAAGCACTACAGTAGTAACTACAATAGCTCTACGTAGTATGCTACAATAGCAACTACAGTGCACAACATAGCAACTACAGTAGCACTACAATAGCACTACAGTAGTACTATCAATAGCACTACAGTAGCACGAAGTAGCACTACAGTAGCACTACAGTAGCACTACATTGCCCTAACAGTAGTACTACAATCACACTACAGTAGCACTACAGTAGCACTACAGTAGCACTACAATAGCACTACTGTAGTACTACAATAGCACTACAGTAGCACTAGAGTAGCACTACAGTAGCACTACAGTAGCACTACAAGAGCACTACAGTAGTACTACAATAGCACTACAGTAGCACTAGAGTAGCACTACAGTAGCACTACAGTAACACTACAATAGCACTACAGTAGCACTACAATAGCTCTACAGTAGCACTACAATAGCACTACAGTAGCACTACAATAGCTCTACAGTAGTACTACAATAGCACTACAGTAGCACTAAAGTAGCACTACAGTAGCACTACAGTAGCACTACAGTAGCACTACAGTAGCACTACAGTAGCACTACAATAGCACTACAGTAGCACTACAGTAGCACTACAGTAGCACTACAGTAGCACTACAGTAGCACTACAGTAGCACTACAGTTTGCACTACAATAGCACTACAGTAGCACTACAGTACACTAAGTACACTAAGCTGATGGTTTGTTGGTTTGGGTTAGTTGTGGGTATGTTGTGAGATTTGGGTTTGTTGGGTTATTTTGTGAGGTTGTGGGTTATGTTTTGGGGTTGTGGGCTATGTTGTTGGGTTGTGGGTTATGTTCTGGTTTATTTTGTGAGGTTGTGGATATGTTTTGGGTTGTGGGGTATGTTGTGGGGATGGGGGTTATGTTGTGGGTTATATTGTGAGGTTGTGGTTTGAGTTGTGGGTTTGTGGGTTATGTTGTGGATTATTTTAAGTTGCGAGTTATGTTGTGGGTTATGTTGTGAGGTTGTGGGGTTGTGGGTTATGTTTTGAACTTGTTTACCTGAGTTTACATGGAGAGATTTCCGGGGGTCAACGCCACCGCGGCCCGGTCTGTGACCAGGCCTCCTGGTTGATCAGATCAACCTGGCTGTTATTGTTGGCTGCATGCAATTCAACGTACGAGCCACCTCCCAGCTCGTCAGGTGCCGACTTTAGGTTCCTGTGGGTTATGTGTGAGGTTGTTGGTTATGTTGTGGGGTTGTGAGTTATGTTGTGAGGTTGTGTGTTACGTTGTGGGTTATGTTGTGGGGTTGTGGGTTATGTTGTGGTGTTGTGGGTTATGTTGTGGGGTAGTGGGTTGTGTTGTGGGGTTATGGGTTGTGTTGTGGGGTTTTGGGTTATGTTGTGGTGTGGGTTATGTTGTGGGGATGTGAGTTATTTTGTGAGGTTGTGGGTTATGTTGTGGGGTTATGGGTTATGTTGTGGGGTTGTGTGTTACGTTGTGGGGTTGTGGGTTATGTTGTGGGGATGTGGGTTATGTTGTGGGGTTGTGGGTTATGTTTTGAGGTTGTGGGTTATGTTGTGGGGTTGTGGATTATGTTTTGGGATGTGGATTATGCTGCGGGGTTGAGGGCTATGTTGTGGGGTTGTGGGCTATTTTGTGATGTTGTGGGTTATGTTGTGGGGTTGTGGGTTATATTGTCTTGTTGTGGGCTATGTTGTGAGGTTGTGGGTCATGTTCTGAGGTTGTGGTTATTGTGGTTGTGGGTTATGTTGTGGGGTTTGGCTATTTTGTGAGGTTGTGGGTATGTTGTGGGGTTGTGGGGTTTTATTGTCTTGTTGTGGGTTATGTTGTGAGATTGTGGGTTATGTTCTGAGGTTTGGGTTATGTTGTGGGGTTGCGGGTTATGTTGTGGGGTTGAGGGCTATGTTGTGAGGTTGTGGTTATGTTTGTTGGACTGTGGGTTATATTGTCTTGTTGTGGGTTATGTTGTGAGGTTGTGGGTTATGTTCTGGGGTTGTGGGCTTTGTTGTGGGGTTGTGGGTAATGTTGTGGGGTTGTGGGTCATATTGTGGGGTTGTGGGTTATGTTGCGAAGTTGTGGGCTATGTTTTGGGGTTGTGGGTTATGTTGTGGGGATGGGGGTTATGTTGCGGGGTTCTGGCTAATGTTAAGGGGTTGTGGGTTATGTTGTGAGGTTGTGGGTTATGTTGTGAACTTGTTTACTTGGAGAGAGTTCCGGGGGTTCACGCCCCCGCGGCCCAGTCTGTGACCAGGCCTCATGGTGGATTAGAGTCTGATCAACCAGGCTGTTACTGCTGGCTGCACGCAATCCAACGTACGAGGAACAGCCCGGCTGGCCAGGTGCCGACTTTAGGTGCCTGTGGGTTATGTTCTGAGGTTGTTGGTTATGTTGTGGGGTTGAGAGTTATGTTGTGAGGTTGTGTGTTATGTTAAGGGATTGTGGGTCATGTTGTGGGTTATGTTGTGAGGTTGTGGGTTATGTGGGGTTGTGGGTTATGTTGTGGGGTTGTTTACGTTGTGGGGTTGTGAGTTATGTTGTGAGGTTGTGTGTTATGTTGTGGGGTTGTGGGTCATGTGGGTTTTTGGGTTATGTTGTGAGGTTGTGGATTATGTTGTAGGGTTGTGGGTTATGTTAAGGGGTTGTGGGTCATGTTGTGGGTTATGTTGTGGGTTGTGGGTTATGTGGGGTTGTGGGTTATGTTGTGGGGTTGTTTACGTTGGGGGTTGTGAGTTTAATGTTGTGAGGTTGTGTGTTTTATGGTTTTTGTGGGGTTGTGGGTCATGTGGGGGTTGTGGGTTTATGTTGTGAGGTTGTGGATTATGTTGTAGGGGTTGTGGGTTATGTGTGGTTAATGTTGTGAGGTGTGGGTTTATGTTGTGGGGTTGTGAGTAGTTGTGGGGTAGTGGGTTGTTTGTGGGGTTGTGGGATAAGTTTGAGAGGTTGAGGGTTATGTTGTGGGGTTTGGTGGGTTGTTTGTGAGGGGTTGGGGTCAGTGTGGTTGTGGTTACGTTGCGGGATGTGGGTTATGTTGTGAGGTTTTGGGTCATGTTGTAGGGTTGTGGGTTTTGGTTGTGGGGTTCTCGCTTATGTATGTGAGGTTGCGACGGGTTATGGTGTAGGGTTGTGGTTTATGTTTTTGAAGGTTGTGGGTCATGTTTGGGATTGTGGGTTATGTTTGTGTTACGTTTGGAGTTGTGTGAGGCTATGTTGTGGGTTGTGATTATGTTGTAATTTTAGGGCAATGTTTGTGGGGTTTGTGGGTTATGTTGTGGGGTGTGGGTTAGTTGGAGGTTGTGGGGTTATGTTGTAAGGGTTGTCGGTTTATGTTGTGGGTGTGTGGGTTATTTTGTAGGTTATGTTTTGTGGAGTGAGTTATATTGTGAGGTGTGGGTTAAGTTTGGAGCTGTGGGTTTATGTTTTGGGGGTTCTGGGGTTATGTTGTGGGGTTGTGGGTTTTATGTATAGGGTTTGTGGGTTATGTTGAGGGGTTGTGGGTTATGTTGTGGGGCTGTTGGGTTATGATGTGGGGTTGGTGGGTTTATGTTTGTGGGGTTGTGGGTTATGTTGTGGGATTTTGTTGTGAGGTTTGTGGGTTATGTTTTGTGGGGTGTGTGGTTATGTAGACAGACCAGTACTGTCAGAACACAAGCCTAGCCGTCTGCTCTGACTATTCATATTTCGTTCGCGGCATTTTAGGTGCTGCCCCTGGTAGGCCACCCACGTCGAGTTGGGGGCTGAGCCCATCGGCCCTCACTCTCTAGGCCCGACCGACTTGGATGACATACAAGTGCTTCCCCTCACACGGACTGGCTTATGGTCACTACCTCACACTGCCCGTTGTGTACTCACTCCAAACGCAATTAAAGCCCAAAGTAGTCCACACGGGGCCGTATCAGTGCTACCTACGCTACATTCCAATCGGCACTAAACGCTGTTCAGCAGTAAGAACAGCAATAACACATGGTGACAGCGAGTCAACGGCATTGTGAGCCTCTTCAGGGTGGAGGGGGTCAACACCATCGGTCGACGCCAGTCAAAAAAACCACATCCGTCGTCATCCAACGCAACTGCTGGCCAAAGAGTTTATCTGTTACTCACTCTCCCAGCATCTTAAAACGAGACCATGAGATAGATCTTCGTCCTAGATTTTTTTCCCACAAATTCTTGGACATAAGAGCGTCACGGCGTCCATCTCCAGCCTTAAGCAGTCCCCACGTGTTCACGAATCACCCCTCTCAAACACTACAGGTCCCCTTCAACACTCTCCAGCACATTCTCCTGCCTCCTACAGCGTCCCTACCCCTTCTCAGCTACAAGAAGTAAGGTGAGGTCGTTTAGTGTGTTGGCTTTCGTGTGGCTCCACGGCGTGAAACCAAACGGAGGCAGCTCTGGGGTTGGTTTATACCCTAATCAGCGTGGTATACACACCAGCCTCCTCTACAAGCCTTCTTCTGCTACGCAATACGACGACGTCCATCTCGCCGTCCATGTGTGTTGTGTCTTTTCCAGTTTTCCTCCAAGAAGTTCTACCCTGGCTTAACCACGTGGGAAACCCATTGGCTTAGCCCCTAAGCCAGCTTAGTTCAGCCCCCACGCCGTCTACAGCAGCTCGTGACTCAATCATTGTGTCTACAACTAACTCAGCGTCCTACGTATCTCCAGCCAGTGCAGTCTTTTTTTGTGTTGCCCAGTTTAAATTTTTTGTTTGTTTTTTCTTTTCCCTTGCTGTTACATTACCATTTCATCCCATTCTGTTTTTCCCCAGTGATTTGTTACAGTAAAACTTACTCGTTCCCAGTTCATAGTTTCACTTAAGCTTTGTTTTAGCACGTTCGAGTAGTGTGCAGTAAATGTTTTATTCTCCGTGGGCGAAGGCCGCAGTCAGTCAGCGTGCCCAGACACGCTTACCAGTGTAAACAAACATATGCACAGCTGTGGCTTGGCTTCACGCTGGTTAGCCAGTTTCTTCTCTCATAATTATACCTCCACAAGTAACCCCGGTCTTTTTCCTGTTCTTCCCAAGTCCATTCCTGATAATTTTTTTTTCCTACGACATTGAATCCCATAGCAGTGTACAAATGCTACGAGGCGTGTAGTGGTCACTAGAAGAGCAGGGTCACTGAAAGTTCCAGGACCTGCAGCACCGTGCCAGTACCTTCGTCCATCTCCTGCACTCAAAGTTAAGTAAACAGTGACTACCTAGTCAGTTTCCCCTAATATTTTGTGACATTACTTAACTGTCCTGCACCAATACAGTTACAGTTACTGAAGCCATACTTCAGTAAAATTGTTCAGTGTCTCAGTGCAATTGCCACTTACCTACAGCTTCTTAAATTTTGTACATTTTATTTTGCACTCCTACATTTTAAAAATTCTAGTATTTATCGCATCTTGCACCTCAGTTTTTGATTTAAATTGTCATGTAACCATTTATACAATTTACCTCTCACACAACTAGTTTGCAAGTAATTTCCTGTGTGGCTGTTAATTTTGTTAGTTGCACCTGCAAGTTAGCCACAGATTGTTGACAATAACCCTGCACTGTTTTGTTTGTTAGTGTGAACTTTTCTACTTAAATAAGTGTAATCTTCAAGTAACTTAAGTATTAGTTTATTCGTACCTGCAGTGATACAATCTGTGCCTAGGCCCATTACCAACTTTTCTCCTTTTCCCCATTTATTTGGCTTTTACATATATTCTAACTATGTTTTATCGTGTATATTCACCTATGGTGCCATTGCATTTTGCTATTTTGTATACCCAAGTCTTGATTGCATTTTGGGAACCTGCTTATTTACCCATTAATTACGCAAAATTACTTGTGAAGTTCATTATTTTGTTCTTGAGAGTGTGAAATTTTTTATTTTTTTTTTTGCCAGTGTAACACCCTGCTAAACCACCATGTACAACCCTGTCTAAACCCCAGTGTACACCCTGCTAACACAATGGTACAAACCCTGCTAACACCAGTGTACACCTGCTAAACACCAGTTAACCTTTGCCCTATTCTTGAATTTAATAATTTTTGCATTTTAATAATTTTATTTTGTGTGCAATATAGCATTTTCTTGATACAGTGTATTTTTTTTTCAGTGATTTTTTGGCACTTATCCCATACTCTCATACTTTTTGCTGTGCCACATTTCCCTTGTGCAAGTGAATTACCTTTTTTTTGCATTCCAGTTTGCAACTGCTAGCACCTGCAATATTTTTAAACCGTGCTTGCAGCACAGTTTAGTATTGGGTAGTACCTATTTATTTTAAAATTTTGTGCAATTTTTTTGCTACCAGTGTTTACAGTTCAACTCTCTTCCTTTTCATAAATTTTGTTGCCAGCTCCTGGTGAAGTTTATTGACGCACCCTTAGCTTCATTTAGGGTGCACTTCCCTGAGTTTCATTCTCTTGCATACATCTCTTATTTTGTATTTCAGAGTGTACACTTTTTTTGGTTTGTTGTTTTGCTCAATTATTTTCCATCACTAAGCAGTTTACCTAGTACCTGAGGTGCTGTGTTCTTCTTCTGACTCTGTGTTGAATTTGTAGCCCCATGTGCATACCACATTTCTTGCTCTGAAACCTGTTTTACCCTCTTCGTGACCTGCTTGCGTTTGAACAATTGACGTCATTGAGCTATCTCAGACAACGCAAGTGGCCGTACCAATATCCAGATTCTGCTGATGCAGCAATGGTGCCTCACTAGCGTGAACACGTGGCAGGGCATCGAAGCCCCCTTGACATTTGTAAACTTGTGGCTCAAGTCTCGACCACCAGTGGCCCGTCTACTTCGTCCATAGACCCGACCCCTTCTTTACTTGACGGTCGTCAAATAGGTTAGAGGCCATGCTGCAAGTCAGTCGAGACGACTGTTAAGGCTCTATTTGATAGTCCCACGGAAACACTGTACATTCGTGCTGCTGTTGCAGCAGTGGATCTTCACCCGGGATGATATAGGTGCCTTTGTGCAGCTCAATCGCGTTTGTAAGATTCAGTCTTGGGACGAACTTAAGGAGGAATTTAGGCGTTATTTTTTCGGCGTAGCCCGCCAACGCCATTACATTGACAATCGTTACCAGCGTCCTTGGCCGAATCAATACCGGGCAATGAAAGCCCCCTGGCTTGCATTTTCCGTTTTGAGCAAGCGCCCAAAGACTTTACTGATGCCATCAGCTCACTAAGTGGGTGAATGGTGACAACTGTATTAAAGCTGAAGACACCCTCCCCATGTTTGGCTGTAGGCATCATGTGAGGGATGCCCCCCCGAACCTCCCGAGGTGCCATTGAATGCGCTAGGACTCGGCCTCTCAGCACGACGTTCTGGGTGCATATGATGCCACGACGCGATCAAGCTCCGCCTGCCCGGCAAGGCAAGGTTTGTCGCTTTGGCGGGATGATCCAAGGCCCATTCCTTCCGGCGCCGTCCACAGTGAACCCCGCGGTCGCCAGCCGGAAGTCACTTTTGCAAGCTGCTGTCAGACAGCCAACCCACAAAGTTTTCTAAACCCCAGTCCCACTAACGACTCGCCCAAGTCAAAATATTGACCCCACAGTAACAACAGTCAGCTCATACAAAAAAGCAGTCATCGACCTCCTGGAGGACCAAGGCACAACGTCCGCCACAAAACAACCCCTCCAACCTCAACCTACTAAGTGCGTGTGACTTGTTTGCAACTGTGGGAAATGCGGGCAACTACCGATCGAGGTGATACAAACCCTAAGTCCCCGAGAAAGTAACCGTCAACCGTCCCCCACGCTCAGTATCAAAGAAACCGTAACCGACCCCACGCTCAGTAATCAAAGTAACCTCACCGTCCCATGCTCAGTCTCGCAAGGGAGTCTGTATGACGAACAATACTGTCCAGAGTCATAACCTCCCATGAGTGTCACAAGTGCGAAGTATGCTGTCACTGAGTGAGCAAAGCAGTCGTTGCGCCAATACACGTGCTCGTAGAAGCCCTTCAACTAGTTTCGGGGGAAGAGGCGCATCCACAAACTCCATGAAAGACATAGTAACTCCTGTCGAGGTCGCTGTATCATCCCTGTCCTGCAATGCATTCGTCGCCCTGGCAGTGATCGCTTGCTGTACAGTGAGGAAACAGAGTGTCTTGACGTTGTTGCCGAGACTCGTACGTACCTTCCAGGGGTCGAGGCCTCGTCAACAAGCGTCGAGCCTTTCAAGGGGCAGCGTGACTCAGGGGATTTCGTCGGCCTGTCATGCCTTCCATGTTCGGTATGACAAACCGTGTGGACCCGCTCCATCGAGTCCACTGTCCCACCTAAGCTGTCCAGCTTTTCCTAGATACAGGTTCGGTGGATAAACTGTCCGCTCCACTCTTTTCCCGAGACATTGGCCCTCACGCGGCCAGTTTGACAGAGCCGTCTGTCCATTCAGACCTTGAAGAGAGTCTCAGGTAATCCGCTGACGGGTTCGTGGTCGTACAACGTTAGAATTGCAGTCCAGGGTCACAACTGTCCCGCAAAATTCTTGGTCGTCCGATAGTATGTTTTCCATGGTGACCCCTGCTCATAGGGTTCAAAACCAAGGGCAGACCTTAGAATCCACTTAGATCCAGCTGAGTGGAAAGCAGAATTCAATGGAGTGGTGTGCCCTTCTGGGGCGTGCGCATTAGGATCCCACAACGTGCTACTCTGTCTCAGAGTATGCACAGGTGCCTGGAATCGTTGGAAAAACCGGTGTTTCCATAGCACATTCTCCCCGGGGTTCGGTCCTCTTGTCCTGATCGACCTCGTAGTAGGCTCGTTGGCCCGTCACCTCCTGCCATCAGCGCTTTAGTTACCAGTGAAACCCAGTCTGGGACGCCAGTCTAACCCTCACAACTAACTCTGATCTGTTTGTAGAGAAACAGCAGTTGTCAGGCCACAGTATCCCTGTCGCAGGCGACTGTCTGACTCGTGTCATGGGCATCAGCGAGCAAGAGTTACTGCTTGTACAAAGTATGACGTCACTTTGTCGAGCTAATCGCTCACTTCCTGTTACGGTGTACGTGAGCAGAGCTTTGAAAGGAGACCATGTGCCTGGTTGACAACGACACTGCCGAGTCAAGGGCCTCACCCTTGAACCATCTTGCACACAGTGCAACGTGGTAAGGTTTCAAGTCCTTTGTTTGTCAACATGCATAGTCGAGAAATTACCCCTGGCGGAAGAATACCTCACTTTCGACCTAGTCCAGATTCCTCTCCCGTAAGAGTGGAAGGGTGAAGCCCCAGCTGACTATTTCCTTGTGAGTGGCATGTCTCCCACGAAGTCTGCACTGCCTGACTCTTCCAAACACCCGGCCAGTGCAGGAAGATGATCTAGCTTTGGACAGACTATCCTGAAGAGGTCCCAAAACTTCTCCATGTTCTCAATCGTGCACGATTCAGGCAGTCGCACTATATGGTGAGCAGTGGGATTGACCCCCACTGAATCTCTCCCACCGTATTCCACTTGACAAAGGTACTAAACCCATTTACGTACCTGCGTATCACCTGCCACATGCGCAAAGAGTCTTCGCCGAAGAACTCATACACGGATGGCTCCGTGATGGAGTTATTGAGAGTCCACCTTCCCTTCCCCCGTGGAATGCTCCCCTTATTCTCTGGTCCCCAAGAAAAGATGGAACCGGGCGCCCCTGGTTTATCGATTTACCAGAAAGCTGAATCAATGTACCATCCCAGACCGCTTTCCATTGCCAGTTCTGAACGACCCTGTTGCAGAACATCGGAATTAATAATGGTCTTTTCAACTCTTATGCATCTTCAAGGGTTCTGGCAGATCCCCCCCTCGATGATTAGAGCAAAGAGTTGACAACTTTCTCTACTCCCAACTGGTCATTACCAGTTCAGGAGGATGCCCTTTCGGCTTGCACGGAAGCCCAATCACGTTTAGGTCGTTTGATGTGACGACAATTTTTCCGTACCCTCCTAGGTGGCACCCATGGTCTACCTGGATGATCTCATAAGTCATATGCGCAAGATTCCCGGTCACATCTTGAGAAACATGACAGTGTATTGGACAGGCTAGCTCGAGGCAAATCTTAAGGTAAAGCTCTCCATATGTCATTTCCGCTCCGGAAGGAAATAAAATTTCGGGTCACGTAGTGACTCAGAATGGGCATAAAAGACGGACGAGTCCTAAAATCTCTCGACGTGCAGAAATTCCCAGAACCCATGACGGAGGCGGATGCAGTCCGGTCCTTCATAGGCCTGGCGGGTTTCTAAACCGCACCTTTATCGCAGTTTCTCCACGTTGCGATTGCTGCACCCCTGACACGCTTACTCTCAAGAAGGATGCCCCCTTTTGAGTGAACGTGTGGTCATGAACGAGCTTTTGTCCCTCTTAAAAACATGTTAACATCAGCAGCCCCAACCCTTAGATTCCCTGATTCCCAAGGCATTTACCTTGACGACCTGGAGCCAGCAAAGTTGGCATCGGTGCAGTCTTGTCACAGGATCTAATGGTATAAGCAACAGCCTATTGCCTATGCTAGCCGTGTCCTTACTAAAAGCGGAAGTCAATTATTCAGTGACAGAGCTAAAGCTTTAGCCATTGTATGGGCCCCCTGAGTCAATTTCGGGATATCATCTATCATTACCTATCAAGATTTACACAGATCATTTACCCATATTGGCCCTTTTTTGCGAATAAAACCTCTCGGGAAAGCATGCTCGGTGGTCCTCACGTTCAATGACTACAACCCTGAAATTTTGGCTATATGTCCCAGGCAAGCTAAAATGATGTAGCTGATGCCCTGTCGAGGCATATAGCATTCGTGAGTGTCGGGAACCCTCGTTCTCTGTTGAGGATCTCGAGAGAGCCCAACGACAGGACCCTGTGTGGTCTCCAGTCCCTTCGTTTCCCCCTGCCAAGAGGACGTTTGACTACAGGTCAAGTCTCCCATTCCACTGAAGGATATAGTGGTCAACCAAGGAGTACTGTTTGCCGTGTTTGCACAGCTGGTGGACCCCCGGCAGACTATATACCAACTGTGTACCAGAGTCCCATGATACCAGCTACCCTTAGGTAGATCCACGATGTCCCAGGTGTAGCCGCACCCCGGAAGGACCGCAGTATCAAACAGGCCACGAATGAAATAATCTGGGCCTAAGATGGCAGCGGACATTGCCAAGCATGTTACACCAGTGTGGTTGTTTGCCTACAGCACAAGGTTACCATTACAGGTCCTAACCCCATTCTAAAGTATCCCATTACAAAGGAGCCCTGGGAAGAACTACTTGTCGAACCTGTTGACGAACTTCTCGACTTCGGAGAAGGGAAAAAGCACCGCTTTAATGGTAATAACTTGACGGTGTAACAAGTGAATAAGTACCCATTCCTGATAATACCGCCGAAACGTCGCTAGTGCTTTCCGTGAGCATGTTGATTCTCGTCATACTTGCCCACGTGTTCCCTGTCAGACAATGGTCTGAGTTTATAAATGGCATAATGCAGGATCTTGCTCCAGCTTTCAAAACCATTCACCAAGCGCCAGTAAGCTCCACGCCACCCTGCGAGTAATGGTCCTTGCTGACGTAGCAAATCGCAAAGTCCTGGAGTGCTCAGATTAACCGTTAACCAAGTTGTACTAAACTACATGGGATGGGGCCTATCCCAGATGTTCAGTGTACATTATTCCTCCCTCAACAGCTCGATCGGTAAGACGACCTCATTTCGCTTTGTATGGCTATGACAAGCTCTTACCATATGTTTGCATCCACCTAGACCTACTTACGATTACGATAAACCCAGTGGTAGAAAGATTAGGACAATGCAGCATGTCTTCAGCGGGTAAGAGAGACCTGATTAATGAAAGCTACTGATAGGTTTTCACGTCTGAGCGCAATGCCGCGCCAAGGTAAACAAAGTGGACACCAGGGTTGCAAAGTTTATGTTGCTCAACCTCAGCGCAGACCCCAGGTATGCCACAAACTTGTCCCAAATTTCGTGGGTCCTTACCGTGTCCTACGACCAGCTCCATGGCAATAAGTTCGAGGTGAGGAGATATGCTACGGGAACTATCAAGGAAGCCCACCTTGAACACATGGAGTAATGTTGACGCATGGTGCAGGGCCGAAGCCAGAGCTGGAGTCTCCGTGCATTGCAATGCCACAATCAACTAATGCACGGGACAAACCCCGTCTATCCCTTCTCTCGCCCACTACCACTGTATGGAAGACGGCCCAGTAAGTCTCCATACTTATGGCCTCGACCCAGGACAACAGTACATTTCTGTGACATTGGTCGTACCACTACTGTCCTGACTCCTTCGCCTAGTATGCTATTGTTTGCTTGCAGAAATGGGTATAAATGCACACACATTGTATAGCTAGTCGATAATTAGTCAGAGTGGACAACCATGTAATTATGTAAATACTTTTTTGAAGGGTTCCCAGAGTGTAATGAATTCCATGGATATAGATTATTGTAGGTATGAGCACCCAGTTGTTTTTATACATAAAAAAAAGAGAGCCTGTATTAACGGTCAGGGCAATGCTGCCCTCTGAGTCAAATGTCACACCTTAGGAAATGCTACAGTCAGTCATGTTTGCAGATGTGAGGGGTGCAACTCGTTCGTAGACGAGTGTCAACTGATGTTCAGAGGTCCCTGCGAACAACCTGTATATAGAAGCTTTTAGTTCCAGTGCTGAGTCTCCGACTCTCTCCTCAATGAAACAGCGCGGGCAAACCAGGTTTTCTTTCCCCTAGCATGGGAAGTTTTTTTTTTTTGCCTTTTGCATTTTTATGTCCATTTTTGATTTACTAGTGAGCGAAAGCAGTCCCTCTCTGGGGTAGCTAGTGTAAGTAATTTCCTTTTATACCCTGTGGGCCCACCAGTATTGTCGCGTCGGACGACGCGAGTGTGGCGTGGCCGAGCAAATGTAGACAGCCTGTACAGTCAGAACACACAGCCTAGCCGGTCTGCTCTGACCTAGTTCATATTCGCGGCCATTTAGGTGCTGGCCCCTCTGTAGGCTCACCGCCACTCATTTGAGGCTGAGCCCATGGCCCTCACTCCTAGGCCGACCGACTTGATAGACACAAGGTTCCCCCTCCAGGGACTGGCTTGTGGTCACTCCCTCACACTGCCCGTTGTGTACTCACTCCTACCCAATTAAAGCCAAAGTAGTCCACGGCCGTATCATTGCTACCTACGCTACCTTCATCGCACTAAAACCGCTGTTCAGACAGTAAGAACAGTGATAACAGTTATGTGTGAGGTTGTGGGTTAATGTTGTTTGGGTTTGTGGATTAGTTATGAGGTTTGGGTATTTATGTTGTGGGGTTGTGGGTTATGTTGTTGGGGTTGGGGATTATGTTATGAGGTTGGGGATTATGTTGTGGGGTTGTGGGTTATGTTGTGGTGTTCTGGGTTATGTTGTGGGATTGTGGGTTATGTTGTGGGGTTGTGGGTTATGTTGTGAGGTTGTTGACTATGTTGGGGTGTGGTTTGTTTGGGTTGTGGGTTATGTTGTGAGTTTGGTTAGTTGTGGGTTGTGGGTTATTTTTGTGGGTTGTGGATTATGTTTTGAGGTTGGGGATTATGTTGTGGGGTTGGGGGTTATGTTGTGAGGTTGTGGACTTATGTTGTGGGGTTGTGGGTTATGTTGTGAGGTTGTGGGTTATGTTGTGGGGTTTGTGGGTTATGTTGTGGGTTTGTGAGTTATTTTGTGGGGTTGTGGATTATGTTATGAGGTTGGGATTATTTGGGGGTTTGGGTGGGTTATGTTTTTGGGTTGGGGTTATGTTGTGGGGTTGTGGGTTATTTTGGGTGGGGTTGTGGGTTATGTTGTGGGGTTGTGGGTTATGTTGTGGGGTTGGGGGTTTTATGTTGTGGGGTTGTGGGTTATGTTGTGGGGTTGTGGGTTATGTTGTGGGGTTGTGGGTTATGTTGTGGGGTTGTGGGTTATGTTGTGGGGTTGTGGGTTATGTTTTTGGGTTTGGTGGGTTATGTTGTGGGGTTTGGGTTATGTTGTGGGTTGGGGGTTTATGTTGTGGGGTTGGGGGTTATGTTGTGGGTTGGGGGGTTATGTTGGGTTGTGGGTTATGTTGTGGTTTGGGTTATGTTGTGGGGTTGTGGGTTATGTGTGGGGTTTTTGGGTTATGTTGTGGGGTTGTGGGTTAGTTGTGGGGTTGTGGGTTTTTGTTGTGGGGTTGTGGGTTATGTTGTGGGGTTGGGGGTTTTATGTTGGGGGGTTGTGGGTTATTTTGTGGGGTTGTGGGTTATGTTGTGGGGTTGTGTGGGTTTATGTTGTGGGTTGTGGGTTATGTTGTGGGGTTGTGGGTTATGTTGTGGGGTTGTGGTTATGTTGTGGGGTTTGTGGGTTATGTTGTGGGTTGTGGTTATTTTGTGGGGTTGTGGGTTATGTTGTGGGGTTGTGGGTTATGTTGTGGGGTTGTGGGTTATGTTGTGGGGTTGTGGGTTATGTTGTGGGGTTGTGGGTTATGTTGTGGGTTGTGGGTTATGTTGTGGGGTTGTGGGTTAGGGTTGTGGGGGTTGTGGGTTATGTTTGTGGGGTTGTGGTTATGTTGTGGGGTTTGTGGGTTATGTTGTGGGGTTGTGGGTTATGTTGTGGGGTTGTGGGTTATGTTGTGGGGTTGTGGGTTATGTTGAGAATGGTATGAAATATTGTTAAATTTATGGTTCAAGTACGTGTACAAGAGTTGCTGAGTCTTACTGTTCACGACGTTTTGCCCACACAGTAGACTTCTCCAGGCTGGAGAAACATAGTATAAAATACGGCACGATGGAGAAATAAAGACAAAAGCAGTTTAATATGATCCTTTGTTGATAACGTTTCGCCCACACAGTGGACTTTAACAAGTCTTTAACATGAGAGTTTATAAAGCAGAGAGTACTACTGTAATGTTAGACGGACCTGTAAGGTACAGCCGGGTGTGTGTTAGACGGACCTGTAAGGTACAGCCGGGTGTGTGTTAGACGAACCTGTAAGGTACAGCCGGGTGTGTGTTAGACGAACCTGTAAGGTACAGCCGGGTGTGTGTTAGACGAACCTGTAAGGTACAGCCGGGTGTGTGTTAGACGAACCTGTAAGGTACAGCCGGGTGTGTGTTAGACGGACCTGTAAAGTACAGCCGGGTGTGTGTTAGACGGACCTGTAAGGTACAGCCGGGTGTGTGTTAGACCAGTAAGGTACAGCCGGGTGTGTGTTAGACGGACCTGTAAGGTACAGCCGGGTGTGTGTTAGGCAGACCTTTAAGGTACAGACTGGTGTGTTAGATGGACCTGTAAGGTACAGCCGGGTGTGTGTTAGACGGACATGTAAGGTACAGCCGGGTGTGTGTTAGACAAACTTTTATCATCATTTATCAATGCTGTCCAGTCCTCAGCTTTTGTCCCAGACGAGGATAAACCATCCACAGCGTCGTTTGCTAAAATAGCAGCGTATAGAGCAATCAGAGAACTAATGCCGCCTGCTTCAGTGTGCGCTTATGAGGCTAATCTTCCAACTGTGACGATGGAACCACTTACAGCCCTAAATCATGTACGTTCCTTCTGCCCCCAGGGTACTTTCCCATGTATCAAAAGTAATTTCACACCTATGCCTCAGTCTGCACCACCTCTTGTTTGTGCCACAGCGACAAATCGTGATCGTCAACCATCGCAGCGATCACCAAGGACCAGTGTACAGAGTCATTATAAACCTCGTAGTATTCATAGTACATTCAGTAACCATAGTCAGCAGACTTGTTACAACTGTGGTTTCCGTGGCCATATTGCAATTAATTGTCCTGATAGTCACCCTAAGAAGCGTCGTACTGATGAGGAATACCAGTCAGATCTTCCCTACTGTACTTATCATAGAATACATGGACATGACACATCTGAGTGCAATGCTCTCTACAGCCTTCAGTACTCTAGGTCTTTCCGTGGCCGTTTCAACTGCAGAACTCGTAGAGGAAACAGACGTCGTGGTTCTCAAACTAACCAGAACCAGGCTCATTCTTCCAATTCGGGGGAATTCGAGCGCCCCAGTCAAACCGTCCCATGGTGACAGTAGGTGATAATGAGTACACCATCCCCGTTCACAATTCCTTTGAAGCCTTAAGCAGTCTCGAGAATGACAATCCTGCTGATGATGTTACTTCCACACGTCTCTGACGTAGATGATTTTGGGGATGAAGTGGAACAAATCTTTTTTGATGACAATCCACCCTTTTGTTTACACATAACTTCCAATGCAATCATAGGCCCTATAGTGCAAGCATCTGTTCATAATGCGCCCGTTCATTTGTTCATGGACTCTGGTGCGAAAGTCAATATTATCAGGTCTAATTTGTTTAGGGATAAGCAGTTACGACATGTCCTTCTCATAGAACCGACTTATGTGTCCTCCCTGAGTGGAGTAGCTGGTTCTCACCTGCGTGTCCGAGGTCGGACTTCCCTCACCTTTTCTATCCAAGGTAGAGACTTCACTGCTTCCTTCCTTGTTGTCGACCAGATTACTTTCCCTGGTGACCTTCTACTGGGATTTGCTTCCATGCGAGACTTACGCATTGTGCTCTACCCTTATCGATGGCATGCCCAAATTGATGACTTGTTTGTACCATTTTGGGGTTACCAGCTTGGATCCGAGATCTGCCATACTGCCACAGAGTACGACATTCGAATTAAGTCCTTACAGGCCAGTGCATTTTCCAGTAGCGTACCCAAGCGGTCAGGCACTGGTGATCCTGTCACTCCTGTCCGTGTTCCTGCAACTTCAGACTTGCAAGATAGTGTCCAGTTACCTCAAGTGTCCGAGGACGCTCTGACTACCTTTAGTGCTGAGCCTATCCCTGCAATGTCTGCTAGTTCAAGTAGTAGTTTCTCCACAGGGGACGCCTTGTCGGAAAACAATTACTTGCAACTAGTAATGCCATCTCTTGTTGATGTCACATGCCGTCTGCAGAAAGACGTTTCTGTCGCGGCTAGTACCCTCGCTAGAGTGTCTGTTGTTGTTCCTAGTGTTCCAGATGGTGATAACGTCCTAGTTGACAGTGATTCTTGCAAAGTAAAAGGTCTATTTGTTGAACCATCCTTACATGTTGTAAGAGATAGTAAGATCCATTTCTTCCTAGCTAACACTTCTGGTCACAGTGTTCGTCTCAGAGCAAATACCAATCTTGTTGACCTTGTTCACTATCCTTACCCTGTTCTGGTAGAGGATGAGTTGTCACCTGACCAGTGGGTCGGTGCTATTTCTACCGGGAAGACCTTATCCACCTCACTGGATCAATCTGTTCCACCAATTGAGGAGAAAGACTCAGCTTCTACTGACTTCCCAGACGAGGTCAAGCGTTTGTTGACTCTGTTGAACAAACGTCGTAAAGCCATTGCCTTACCAGGTGAGAAGATGGATATAACGAACTTATTGTCCCATCGTATTCCACTTGAGCCTGGTACTAGACCTACCTGCGTACAGAATGCCTCATTCACAAGTTGCTGTTGCAGAAGAATTGATCAATCAAATGCTAGATGATGGAGTTATTGCACCTAGCAATTCACCTTGGAATGCGCCCTTGATCCTAGTGCCTAAGAAAGATGGTACTTGGCGCCCAGTGATTGACTTTAGGAAGTTAAATGCGAAAACTATTCCAGATCGCTTCCCACTCCCTGTACTGGGTGATCTTTTACGTAACATCAGAGATAACAAAGTCTTTTCAACCCTGGACTTGTTACAAGGGTTTTGGCAAGTCCCTCTTCACGAGGACAGCCAAGGGCTAACTGCATTCTCCACTCCTACAAGTCATTATCACTTCCTCCATATGGCGTTTGGATTACGATCCTCCCCTATCACGTTCTCAAGGCTCATGACTAATATTTTTAGAGGTCTCATAGGTAATGCACTTATGGTGTACTTAGATGACGTAATCGTCATGTCTAAAGACGTGGATACTCACTTGAAAAGACTTGATGTAGTACTTGGTAAGCTTGAAGAAGCCAATTTAAAGATCAAACTGTCTAAATGTCAATTTTTCAGATCAGAAATCAAGTTTCTTGGTCACGTAGTCACTCCTAGAGGGGTTACGACTGACCAAAGTAAAGTAACTGCAGTACTAAATTTTCCAACTCCCAAAACTGCTGATGCTGTAAGATCCTTTGTGGGCTTAGCAGGTTTTTATAGATCTTTCATTGCCAATTTTTCTTCCATAGCTGCTCCTCTAACTGAGTTGCTTAAGAAAGATGCTCCTTTTGTTTGGACCTTCCATCAATAAAGAGCATGCCAAACTCTAAAAGAAAAGCTAACATCTGCTCCAATTTTGAAATTTCCAGATTTTTCTAAGCCCTTCTATCTGACAACTGATGCTAGTTCTATTGGCATAGGCGCCGTACTAGCTCAGAAGACCGATGGCAAGTACAACGCAGTTGCATTTGCTAGCCGAGTCCTTACGATGGTTGAACGTAATTATGCAGTAACTGAGCAAGAAGCTTTAGCAATAGTATGGTCTTTAAAGCACTTCCGAGACATTATTTATCAGTACTCTGTTCATGTCTTGACAGACCATGCTCCACTGATACCTTTATTCCAGAACAAACAACCTACTGGAAGGTTAGCAAGATGGACCTTGACTATCCAAGAGTTCAATCCCACCTTTGAACATTTACCTGGCAAGTCAAATGTAGTCGCAGATGCCTTATCGTGACATGCTAGTATAGTAACTGCAGACCCTCCATTTACTGCCGAAGATGTAAAGAATGCTCAACGAGCAGATCCCATGTGGTCTGGTGTAATTCGACTCCTGCTCCAGGAAGATCTTATTCTGACTGTGAAGCCACCAGCACCCATCAGTGACTTTGTCATAAACCAAGAATTACTGTATCGAACAGCCAAGTTGGGTACTCCTAGCAGAAGAGTATACCAGTTAGTAATTCCAGAGTCACTAGTGAATGTAGCCTTACAGCTAGTTCACAATGTACCAGGTGTTGTGCACCCTGGAATGGATCGTTCAGTAAAACAAGCCAGATTGAAATACTTTTGGCCTCGTATGGCAACTGATATTTCTGAGTATGTTAAGAAGTGTAGTGTCTGCATGCAACATAAAGATAATGCTAATGGTCCTAATCCAATCCACGTGTATCCAACTACTAGCGAACCGTGGGAAAGAGTTGCGCTAGATCTGTTAACTAATTTTTAATGTTCCCTCCAGGGCAACAAACATCCGTGTGTTATGGTAGACCATTTCACCAGATATTGTGGGTTAGTTCCTATTGCAGATAAGACTGTAGAGACAGTAGCTAAAGCATTTAAAGAACGCATTATCTGCAGGCATACCTCCCCTAAGTCCCTAGAAACAGATAATGGAGGTGAATTCTGTAATGAAATTCTTGAAAATTTGTGTACCTTGTACAAGATCTCTAAATCCACCATTGTTCCTCATCATCCTGCCAGCAATGGGTTAGCGGAACGAACCAATAAGAAAGTACTTGATGTCTTGAGAGCCACTGTCAATCCCAACAGTGAAACTTGGGATGAAGTTATACCTGATGTGCAGTGTGCTATGAATTCTGCTTGCAATGTTTCTATAGGTGACACTCCACATTATGCATTGTACAGGGTAGATAAACGTTTGCCTTATGAGTTGCTATATTCTAATCCAAAACCAAATTACAACCCTGATGATTTCATAGCAACTCGTACCAGCCTAGCTCAAAGCGTCTTTAGAAGAATCCGTGAAACACTTCATAAGTCAACAGCAGAATTTACAAGAGTCGCTAACACTCGAGCAAAGCCGTCCAAAATCAAAGTAGGTTCGAGAGTTATGCTGACTAACTTTAACAAAACGTCTGCAATGCCAAAGCTTAATCAAAAGTTTGTTGGTCCTTATCGAGTAATTGAACATATCACTGGTAATAAGTATAAGGTTAGAGAAATTAGTACTGGTCAGTATAAAGAATCGCATTTAGATTATATGAAGTTAGCATGTGATGATAATGATGTTCCAACCCAGACTAATGTGACAGACTCTGACAATCCTCCTGATCCTGTACTCTCTACCTCTGATACTCAGTCAGACGATCAACCTGAATGTCGTCATTCCCTACATACACGACAGGTATTGAGAAATCCTCAAGTATCATTTGTAACTACCAATTCAGATTTGCCTCAAATACAGCATGAGTTAGCCAGTGCAACAGAGTTTGATCCTCTCAGAGATGACACCCATTCTGCATATATCAATCTCACCCTAGCAGAGTTGGGGTTAAATGTAAATAACCTGTATAGATGAACAATTACAGTATCAACTTAGCAGTATTCAAGAATTTTTTTTTGTGCTCACGTTCTCTCCGAATTCTGAGAGTTAACAGTCTAGATTTGAGTGCACCGAATCTGCCTTTCTGTTAAACACTTCTTTCTTTGTATATATTCCTTCCTCAGAATCCGTAGATCACATGAATACAGATCGATTGATCAAATTTTTTTTTTATCACTTCTATTGTGTAATCCCAGTGTTGAGTCTCATTCGATGAGTTGTGCTATATTATACCTTGTATTGCATTACAGTTTCAGTTACGTAAGCTTCCATTCCAATATTCTACTTATGTATGTTATAATGTTCAATTGTTGTGTACTTTGACATTGTACAGAATCAGCCCAAGCCGTACACCTGCCGTCTCTAGTTGTATTAGCTGTATGTTGGGACGACATATGTTAGCGTCGCTGAGCTCTCAGTAGTAGTACCAGTTCCTAGTAACCAGTTACCAGTAACCAGTGTACCAGTAGATGACTCACTACCAACCATCTGTGTGAATCACTGACTGTTATTCATGTTGCTGCTGAACATAGCATATTTTTTAATGCTTTACCTGCTAGGCACTTGTGAGTTAGTCTAAGATAGGGAGCAGAAAGAGACAGGTTGGCTGTTAGAGCTTCCCATACTTCCCGTTATATATTATACGTACTACCAGCCTACGTGAGCATTTTTACCCCATCCATGTAATCGAACCCACCTGTAAGGTACAGCCGGGTGTGCGTTAGTTGGACCTATAAGGTACAGCTGGGTGTGTGTTAGAGGGACCTGTAAGGTACAGCCGGGTGTGTTAGACGGACCTGTAAGGTACAGCCGGATGTGTTAGGCGGACCTGTAAGGTACAGCGGGGTGTGTGTTAGACGGACCTGTAAGGTACAGCCGGGTGTGTTTTAGACCGACCTGCAAGGTACAGCCGGGTGTATGATAGACGGACCTGTAAGGTACAGCCGGGTGTGTGTTAGGCGGACCTTTAACGTACAGCTGGGTGTGTGTTAGAGGGACCTGTAAGGTACAGCCAGGTGTGTTAGACGGAACTGTAAGGTACAGCCGGATGTGTTAGGCGGACCTGTAAGGTACAGCGGGGTGTGTGTTAGACGGACCTGTAAGGAACAGCCGGGTGTGTTTTAGACCGACCTGCAAGGTACAGCCGGGTGTGTGATAGACGGACCTGTAAGGTACAGCCGGGTGTGTGTTAGGCGGACCTTTAACGTACAGCCTGGTGTGTGTTAGACGGACCTGTAAGGCACAGCCGGATGTGTGTTACACGGACCTGTAAGAAACAACCTGGTGTGTGTTACACTGACCTGTAAGGCACCGCCGGGGGTGTGTTAGACGGACCTGAAAGGTACAACTGGGTGTGTGTTAGGCGGACTTGAAAGGTACAGCCGGGTGTGTGTTAGACAGACATGTAAGGTACAGCCGAGTGTGTGTTAGACAGACTTGTAAGGCACAGCCATGTGTGTGTTAGACGGACCTGTAAGATACAGCCAGGTGTGTGTTAGATGGACCTGCAAGGCACAGCTGGATGTGTGTTAGAAGGACCTGTAAGGTACAGCCTGGTGTGCATTCCACTTACCTGTAAGGCACAGCCGGGAGTGTGTTAGACGGACCTGTAAAGTACAGCCGGGTGTGTGTTAGACGGACTTGTAAGGTACAGCCGGGTGTGTGTTAGACCTGTAAGGTACAGCGAGTGTGTGTTAGGCGGACCTGTAAGGTACAGCCTGGTGTGTGTTAAACGGACATATAAGGCACAGCCGGGTGTGTGTTAGACGGACCTGTAAGGTACAGCCGGGTATGTTAGACGGACCTGTAAGGTACAACCGGGTGTGTTTTAGATGGACCTGTAAGGTACAGCCAGGTGTGTGTTAGACGGACCTGTAAGGTACAGCTGAGTGTATGTTAGACGTACCTGTAAGGTACAGCCGGGTGTATGCTACACGGACCTGTAAGGTACAGTGGGGTTTGCGTTAGACGGACCTGTAAGGTACAGCTGGGTGTGTGTTAGACGCACCTGTAAGGCACTGCCGGGAGTGTGTTAGACGGACCTGTAAGGCACAGTGGGGTGTGTGTTAGACGGACCTGTAAGGTACAGCCGGGTGTGTTTTAGACCGACCTGCAAGGTACAGCCGGGTGTGTGATAGACGGACCTGTGAGGTACAGCCGGGTGTGTGTTAGGCGGACCTTTAACGTACAGCCTGGTGTGTGCTAGACGGACCTGTAAGGCACAGCCGGATGTGTGTTAGACGGACCTGTAAGAAACAGCATGGTGTGTGTTACGCTGACCTGTAAGACACAGTCGGGTGTGTGTTAGACGGACCTGTAAGGTACAGCCGGGTGTGTGTTAGACGGACTTGAAAGGTACAGCCGGGTGTGTGTTACACAGACCTGTAAGATACAGCCGAGTGTGTGTTAGACGGACCTGTAAGGTACAGCCTGGTGTGTGTTAAACGGGCATATAAGGAACAGCCGGTTGTGTGTTAGACGGACTTGTAAGGTATAGCCGGGTATGTTAGACGGACCTGTAAGGTACAACCGGGTGTGTTTTAGACGGACTTGTAAGGTACAGCCGGGTATGTTAGACGGACCTGTAAGGTACAACCGGGTGTGTTTTAGACGGACGTGTAAGGCACAGCCATGTGCGTGTTAGACGGACCGGTAAGGTGCAGCCGGGTGTGTGTTAGACGGACCTGCAAGGCACAGCCGGATGTGTGTTAGACGGGCCTGTAAGGTACAGCCTGGTGTGTGTTACACTGACCTGTAAGGCACAACCGGGTGTGTGTTAGACGCACCTGTAAGGTACAGCCGGGTGTGTGTTAGGCGGACTTGTAAGGTACAGCCGGGTGTGTGTTAAACGGGCATATAAGGAACAGCCGGTTGTGTGTTAGACGGACTTGTAAGGTACAGCCGGGTATGTTAGACGGACCTGTAAGGTACATCCGGGTGTGTTTTAGACGGACGTGTAAGGTACAGCCTGGTGTGTATTAAACGGACCTGTAAGGTACAGCCGGGTTTGTATTAGACGGACCTGTAAGGTACAGCGGGGTGTGTGTTAGAAGGACCTGTAATTTAAAGCCGGGTGAATTAGACGGACCTGTAAGGTACAGCCGGGTGTGTTAGACGGACCTGTAAGGTACAGCCGGATCTGTTAGACGGACCTGTAAGGTACACCCGGGTTTGTTAGACGGACCTGTAAGGTACAGCCGGGTGTGTTAGACGGACCTGTAAGATACAGAAGGGTGTGTTAGATTGACCTGTTAGGTACAGCCGGGTGTGTTAGACGGACCTGTAAGGTACAGCCGGGTGTGTCAGACGGACCTGTAAGGTACAGCCGAGTGTGTATTGCACGGACCTGTATGGAACAGCCTGGTGTGTGTTAGACGGATCTGTAAGGTACAGCCGGGTGTGTATTAGACGGACCTGTAAGGTACAGCCTGGTGTGTGTTAGACGGACCTGTAAGGTACAGCCGGGTGTGTATTAGACGGACCTGTAAGGTACAGCCGGGTGTGTGTTAGACGGACCTGTAAGATACAGCCGGGTGTGTATTAGACGGACCTGTAAGGTGCAGCCGGGTGTGTGTTAGACGGATCTGTAAGGTACAGTCGGGTGTGTATTAGACGGACCTGTAAGGTAGAGCCAGGTGTGTGTTAGACGGATCTGTAAGGTACAGATGAGTGTGTATTAGACGGACCTGTAAGGTAGAGCCAGGTGTGTGTTAGACGGACCTGTAAGGTACAGCCGGGTTTGTGTTAGACGGACCTGTAAGGTACAGCCGAGTGTGTTAGACAGACCTGTAAGGTACAGCCGAGTGTGTTAGACGGACCTGTAAGGTACAGCAGGTGTGTTAGAGGGACCTGTAAGGTGCAGCCGGGTGTGTGTTAGACGGACATGTAAGGTACAGCCGGATGTGCTAGACGGACCTGTAATGTATTGCCGGGTGTGTTAGATAGACCTGTAAGTTACAGCAGGTGTGTGTTAGACGGACCAGTAAGGTACAGCCGGGTGTGTGTTAGACGGACTTGAAAGGTACAGCCGGGTGTGTGTTACACAGACCTGTAAGATACAGCCGAGTGTGTGTTAGACGGACCTGTAAGGTACAGCCTGGTGTGTGTTAAACGGGCATATAAGGAACAGCCGGTTGTGTGTTAGACGGACTTGTAAGGTGCAGCCGGGTATGTTAGACGGACCTGTAAGGTACAACCGGGTGTGTTTTAGACGGACTTGTAAGGTACAGCCGGGTATGTTAGACGGACCTGTAAGGTACAACCGGGTGTGTTTTAGACGGACTTCTAAGGCACAGCCATGTGCGTGTTAGACGGACCTGTAAGGTGCAGCCGGGTGTGTGTTAGACGGACCTGCAAGGCACAGCCGGATGTGTGTTAGACGGGCCTGTAAGGTACAGCCTGGTGTGTGTTACACTGACCTGTAAGGCACAACCGGGTGTGTGTTAGACGCACCTGTAAGGTACAGCCGGGTGTGTGTTAGGCGGACTTGTAAGGTACAGCCGGGTGTGTGTTAGACAGACCTGTAAGATACAGCCGAGTGTGTGTTAGGCGGACCTGTAAGGTACAGCCTGGTGTGTGTTAAACGGGCATAAAAGGAACAGCCGGTTGTGTGTTAGACGGACTTGTAAGGTACAGCCGGGTATGTTAGACGGACCTGTATGGTTCAACCGGGTGTGTTTTAGACGGACGTGTAAGGTACAGCCGGGTGTGTATTAGACGGACCTCTAAGGTACAGCCTGGTGTGTATTAAACGGACCTGTAAGGTACAGCCGGGTGTGTATGTTAGACGGACCTGTAAGGTACAGCGGGGTGTGTGTTAGATGGACCTGTAATTTACAGCCGGGTGAATTAGACGGACCTGTAAGGTACAGCCGGGTGTGTTAGACGGACCTGTAAGGTACAGCCGGGTCTGTTAGACGGACCTGTAAGGTACAGCCGGGTTTGTTAGACGGACCTGTAAGGTACAGCCGGGTGTGTTAGACGGACCTGTAAGATACAGAAGGGTGTGTTAGATTGACCTGTTAGGTACAGCCGGGTGTGTTAGACGGACCTTTAAGGTACAGCTGGGTGTGTCAGACGGACCTGTAAGGTACAGCCGAGTGTGTATTAGACGGACCTGTATGGAACAGCCTGGTGTGTGTTAGTCGGATCTGTAAGGTACAGCCGGGTGTGTATTAGACGGACCTGTAAGGTACAGCCTGGTGTGTGTTAGACGGACCTGTAAGGTACAGCCGGGTGTGTATTAGACGGACCTGTAAGATACAGCCGGGTGTGTGTTAGACGGACCTGTAAGATACAGCCGGGTGTGTATTAGACGGACCTGTAAGGTGCAGCCGGGTGTGTGTTAGACGGATCTGTAAGGTACAGTCGGGTGTGTATTAGACGGACCTGTAAGGTAGAGCCAGGTGTTTGTTAGACGGATCTGTAAGGTGCAGATGAGCGTGTATTAGACGGTCCTGCATGGTACAGCCGGGTGTGTGTTAGACGGACCTGTAAGGTACAGCCGGGTTTGTGTTAGACGGACCTGTAAGGTACAGCCGGGTTTGTGTTAGACGGACCTGTAAGGTACAGCCGAGTGTGTTAGACAGACCTGTAAGGTCCAGCCGAGTGTGTTAGACGGACCTGTAAGGTACAGCAGGTGTGTTAGAGGGACCTGTAAGGTGCAGCGGGTGTGTGTTAGATGGACATGTAAGGTACAGCCGGATGTGTTAGACGGACCTGTAATGTATAGCCGGGTGTGTTAGACAGACCTTTAAGTTACAGCAGGTGTGTGTTAGACGGACCTGTAAGGTACAGCCGGGTGTGTTAGACGGTCCTGTAAGGTACAGCCAGGCGTGTGTTAGAGGGACCTGTAAGGTGCAGCCGTGTGTGTTAGACGGACCTGTTATGTACAACCTGGTGTGTGTTAGATGGGCCTGTAAGATGAAGCCGGTTGTGTGTTAGACGGACCTGTGAGGCAAAGGCGGGTGTGTGTTAGATGGACCTGTAAGGTACAGCCGGGTGTGTTAGACGAAAATATAAGGTACAGCCTGGTGTGTTAGACGGACCTGTAAGGTACAGCCGGGTGTGTTAGACGGTCCTGTAAGGTACAGCCGGGTCTGTTAGACGAACCTGTAAGGTGCAGCCGGGTGTGTTAGACGGACCTGTTAGGTACAGCCGGGTGTGTTAGACGGACCTGTAAGGTACAGCCTGGTGTGTTAGACGGACCTGTAAAGTACAGTCGGGTGTGTATTAGGCAGACCTGTATGGTACAGCCGGGTGTGTGTTAGACGAATCTGTAAGGTACAGCCGGGTGTGTATTAGACGGACCTGTGAGATACAGCCGGGTGTGTATTAGACGGACCTGTAAGGTACAACCGGGTGTGAATTAGACGGATCTGTAAGGTACAGCCGGGTGTGTGTTAGACGAACCTGTAAGGTACAGCCGGGTGTGTGTTAGACGGACCTGTAAGGTACAGCAGGGTGTGTTAGACGGACCTTTAAGGTACAGTCTGGTGTGTTAGACGGACCTGTAAAGTAGAGTCGGGTGTGTATTAGACGAATCTGTAAGGTACAGCCGGGTGTGTATTAGACGGACCTGTATGGTACAGCCGGGTGTGTGTTAGACGAATCTGTAAGGTACAGCCGGGTGTGTATTAGACGGATCTGAAAGGTACAGCCGGGTGTTTGTTAGACGAACCTGTAAGGTACAGCCGGGTGTGTGTTAGACGGACCTGTAAGGTACGCCGGGTGTGTTAGACGGTCCTGTAAGGTACAGCCAGGTGTGTGTTAGAGGGACCTATAAGGTGCAGCCGTGTGTGTTAGACGGACCTGTTATGTACAGCCTGGTGTGTGTTAGACTGACCTGTAAGGTACAGCCGGGTGTGTGTTAGATGGACCTGTAAGATGAAGCCGTTTGTGTTAGACGGACCTGTGAGGCAAAGGCGGGTGTGTGTTAGATGGACCTGTAAGGTACAGCCGTGTGTGTTACGGGCCTGTAAGGTACAGCCGGGTGTGTATTAGACGGACCTGTAAGGTACAGCCTGGTGTGTATTAGACGGACTTGTAAGGTACAGCCGGGTGTGTATTAGACGGACCTGTAAGGTACAGCCGGGTGTGTATTAGACGGACCTGTAAGGTACAGCCTGGTGTGTATTAGACGGACTTGTAAGGTACAGCCGGGTGTGTATTAGACGGACCTGTAAGGTACAGCGGGGTGTATGTTAGACGGACCTGTAAGGTACAGCCGGGTGTATTAGACGAAAATGTAAGGTACAGCCTGGTGTGTTAGACGGACCTATAAGGTATAGCCGGGTGTGTTAGACGGACCTGTAAGGTACAGCCGGGTCTGTTAGACGGACCTGTAATGTGCAGCAGGGTGTGTTAGACGGACCTGTTAGGTACAGCCGGGTGTGTTGGACAGACCTGTAAGGTACAGCCTGGTGTGTTAGACGGACCTGTAAAGTACAGCTGGGTGTGTATTAGACGGACCTGTAAGGTACAGCCGGGTGTGTATTAGATGGACCTGTAAGGTACAGCCGAGTGTGCATTAGACGGATCTGTAAGGTACAGCTGGGTGTGTGTTAGACGAACCTGTAAGGTACAGCCGGGTGTGTATTAGATGGACCTGTAAGGTACAGCCGAGTGTGCATTAGACGGATCTGTAAGGTACAGCTGGGTGTGTGTTAGACGAACCTGTAAGGTACAGCCCCGTGTGTGTTAGACGAACCTGTAAGGTACAGCTGGGTGTATGTTAGACAGACCTGTAAGGTACAGCTGGGTGTGTGTTAGACGAACCTGTAAGGTACAGCCGGGTGTGTGTTAGGCGGACCTGTAAGGTGCGGCCGGTGTAGACAGCTTGTACTGTCTGCACAGACAGCCTATGCTGTCTGCCAGCTTAGTTCATATTTCGCACCACTCAGATGCTGCCCTCTGTAGCCAGGCCTCTTGGTGGGCACGCCAGCCTGCCGGCCCTTGCCACGCTCTCACTCACACAGCGGCCTAGCAGGAAGACACAAGGCCTACCCCTAGCTCTCTCTCGTGGGATGGCCCTGCCCGGGCCATGGGCACAACACTCAGGCCACGGCTTGAAAATAAAGTAAGAAGCCTCCAAAGACGTATCATTTACTCCCCACTACCAGAACACCAAATATTCCTTTTATAAATGGTGGGAAGCAGTGGTCGCAGCAGTTTTGTTTGCCCTGAGAGAGAAAGAAAGAGGGATGAAGTCATCTTCACTTCATCATCCCATGCAAGAAGCATCCGTCTCTCAACGAGGTATCCTGATGTCGTGTCTGCACTTTTGAGCATCCAGACACAGGTACAAGCAGGATCCAGCCGAAATTTGCCAAATTTCTCCGAAAATTGTAAGTGGTGTCCCAGTGACCCCACGCTACAGCGTCCCATGCTGTTTCTCAAGTAACGTGCTCAGTGTCACTTGTATGTTGCTGTTATTGTTCAGCTCAGCACAGCTGTTTCAGCAAGCCAGAGGTGAGTTTCGTGGTGATTTCTGCGTCCGGTGTGAGCTTCTCCACGTGTTTGTGGGTGGAGGAGGAGGAGGAAGTGGCTGTTCCTCACCTTGCTCATGCTCGCCCTACTCACACTCACCCGTCTACCATACACTCACCACTACTCACTCCCTCTGCTGTGTTTTCTGCTGTTTTTCGAGTGATTCATTGCCAGAACTGTGTATTCGAGTCCCCGAGGCCACTTGAAGCTATGTGGATCAGCATGCCACGTAGATCACGACGCCACGTGGATCTCGACGCCACGTGGGTGTGGGCGATGTCACGTGGATCTACAAACCACGTGAGTTACCGAGCCAGATGTCCCAGGCCACATGCTGTGGTCTGCTGCCCGCATCACTTTGACTTCACCGACGATGCTGCCCGACTTCATGACGTCACGATGTCTGCCTGACATCACCTCGAGATGACTGCTGACATCACAGTGCTGTTGACGTCACCTCGCGACATCACACCTGACATCACATGATGTCACATCGAGTGTTTCTAGTAATTATTTCAGTATTACAGAGAAGATTGAGAGAAGATATATGTCGTGTGTTAATTAATTCCTCTCATTGTTCTCACATGTTAGTGTACAGCATGTACCGTGGGTGTGTGTAAAGTTTCCGTGTGTCCAGTGAGGTCTGAGCCAGACCTGAGTAGCACCACTGTGCTAAGTCACCCGTGTGACCAGTATGTTTGACAGCTGAAGTCATGTCAGCCCCTGAGTGACCGAGCCCTCTTGTACAGAAAGGTGTTATGCTCATCACTCGTGATGTTCTGCAGAATCCCATCGAGATTTGTTTCACTTCACCTCCAGACCGTCAGAGTGCAGTTATATGTAGAGAAACAAGTCTGGGGATGCTTAGACTAACCTCTGCTATAACTCCAACTGCCGAGAGAATGACACTCGTCAAGCCGCAGTTAGCCCTGTCGGCAGGCGCTGTGTCAGCCTCGTGTCACAAGCTTCAGTGAGCAGCCTGCACAAAGATGATGTCACTTTGACTGCTAGCTCACCCCACATGTTTTTTCTTCCCTCCGTGTAGGAAGTTTTTTTTTCCATGTCCATATGTATATATATGTTTTTATTTTGTGTTTTGTGCCCTGTTCCTACGAGAGAGAGACCGAGTTCCTTTTACCACCAGTATTTTCGCGTCGGGACGACACAAGGTAGGTGGCCGAGCGTATGTAGACAGCCTGTACTGTCTGCACAGACAGCCCATGCTGTCTGCCAGCTTAGTTTATATTTCGCGCCATGCTGGTGCTGCCACCTATAGGCGTTGCCACTTCAGCCTACCTGCACTTGCCTCACTCTCACTCACACAGCGGCCTAGCAGGAAGACACAAGGCCTACTCCTCTCTCTCTCGTGGGATGGCCCTGCCCGGGCCATGGGCACAACACACAAGCCTGTGTATCCACCACGACTTAACAATAAAGTAAGAAGACACCAAAGAAGATTTATCATTAACCACCCACTTACAGTCTACCAAACAAATAAGTCCATTAACCACCGGGTGTGTTAGACGGACCTGTAAGGTACAGCCGAGTGTGTTAGACAGACCTGTAAGGTACAGCCGAGTGTGTTAGACGGACCTGTAAGGTATAGCCCGGTGTGTGTTAGATGGACCTGTTAGGTACAGCCGAGTGTGTTAGACAGACCTGTAAGGTACAGCCGAGTGTGTTAGACGGACCTGTAAGGTATAGCCCGGTGTGTGTTAGATGGACCTGTTAGGTACAGCCGGGTGTGTTAGACGGACCTGTAAGGTACAGCCGGGTGTGTTAGACGGGCCTGTATGGTGCAGCCGGGTGTGTATTAGACGGGCCTGTATGGTACAGCCGGGTGTGTTAGACGGACCTGTTAGGTACAGCCGGGTGTGTTAGACGGACCTGTATGGTGCAGCCGGGTGTGTATTACACGGACCTGTATGGTACAGCCGGGTGTGTGTTAGACGGATCTGTAAGGTACAGCCGGGTGAGTAATAGACGGACCTGTAAGGTACAGCCGGGTGTGTATTAGATGGACCTGAAAGGTACAGCCAGGTGTGTGTTAGACGGACCTGCAAGATACAGCCGGGTGTGTATTAGACGAACCTGTAAGGTACAGCCGAGTGTGTATTAGACGGATCTGTAAGGTACAGCCGGGTGTGTATTAGACGGACCTGTAAGGTACAGCCGGGTGTGTGTTAGACATATCTGTAAGGTACAGCCGGGTGTGTATTAGACTGACCTGTAAGGTACAGCCGGGTATGTATTAGACGGACCTGTAAGGTACAGCCAGGTGTGTGTTAGACGGATCTGGAAGGTACAGATGGGGGTGTATTAGACGTCCTGTATGGTACAGCCGGGTGTGTGTTAGACGGACCTGTAAGGTACAGCCGAGTGTGTTAGACAGACCTGTAAGGTACCGCCGAGTGTGTTAGGCGGACCTGTAATGTACAGCAGGTGTGTGTTAGACGGACCTGTAAGGTACTGCCGGGTGTGTTAGACGGACCTGTAAGGTACAGCCAGGTGTGTGTTAGAGGGACCTGTAAGGTGCAGCCGGGTGTGTGTTAGACGGACCTGTAAGGTACAGCCGTGTGTGTGTTAGACGGACCTGTAAGGTACAGCCGGGTGTGTTAGACAGACCTGTAAGGTACAGCCGGGTCTGTTAGACGGACCTGTAAGGTACAACCGGGTGTTAGACGGATCTGTAAGGTACAGCCGGGTGTGTTAGACGGACCTGTTAGGTACAGCCGGGTGTGTTAGACGGACCTGCTAGGTACAGCCGGGTGTGTTAGACGGACATGTAAGGTACAGCCGGGTGTGTATTAGACGGACCTGTAAGGTACAGCCTGGTGTGTATTAGACGGACGTGTAAGGTACAGCTGGGTGTGTATTAGACGGATCTGTAAGGTACAGCCGGGTGTGTGTTAGACGGATCTGTAAGGTACAGCCGGGTGTGTGTTAGACGGATCTGTAAGGTACAGCCGGGTGTGTATTAGACGGACCCGTATGGTACAGCAGGGTGTGTGTTAGACGGATCTGTAAGGTACAGCCGGGTGTGTGTTAGACGGATCTGTAAGTTACAGCCGGGTGTGTATTAGACGGACCTGTAAGGTACAGCCGGGTGTGTATTAGACGGACCTGTAAGGTGCAGCTGGGTGTGTGTTAGACGGACCTGCAAGATACAGCCGGGTGTGTATTAGACGGACCTGTAAGGTACAGCCGGGTGTGTATTAGACGGACCTGTAAGGTGCAGCTGGGTGTGTGTTAGACGGACCTGCAAGATACAGCCGGGTGTGTATTAGACGGACCTGTAAGGTACAGCCGGGTGTGTGTTAGACGGATCTGTAAGGTACAGCCGGGTGTGTATTAGACGGACCTGTAAGGTACAGCCGGGTGTGTTAGACGGACCTGTAAGGTACAGCCGGGTGTGTTAGACGGACCTGTAAGGTACAGCCGGGTGTGTTAGACGGAGCTTTAAAGTACAGCCGGGTGTGTTAGACGGGCCTGTAAGGTACGGCCGGGTGTGATAGACGGACCTGTAAGGTACAGCCGGGTGTTTTAGACTGATCTGTAAGGTACAGCCGGGTGTGTTAGACGGGCCTGTAAGGTACAGCCGGGTGTGCTAGACGGACCTGTAAGGTACAGCCGGCACTGTATTTTGGTAAGACTTATCACTGGTAAAGAAAATTCTCAACACTGCACAATGTTGGAATCATCAATCATCTGTTTATTTAAGAATTTCAACGAGAACAACGACTTTTATAACATAGTTGAAGACCTTGCCAAGGAAGTTCTTTATCGTTATCCTATAACAACAATATACTCACTACCCGTCTTGGGTAGGTTAGTCTCAGATCTAACCTAACAAATATTCTCCACTTGACTCTCCATCGTAAACATATACTCATGTAGTGTTCACACAGGTGGTTGTGTTTGTGACATGATAACGTCCACTGTGTGGGCGAAACGTTGTCAATAAAGGATCACATTATACTACATTTAGGTTTATTTTTCCATGTTGTACAAGAATGGTATACAAAACCGACAAGATGAAATTAAGACACATGTGCAACATCTGGGATATCTTTATTGTAGACGTTTCGCCATCCAGTGGCTTTATCAATACAAATTCCAGGACATAACTTGAAGACGGTAGAACTATATAAAAAAGATGAGGTAATCAGTCCGTCAACCTTGGAGTAGGTGTGAAGAGCACCGTAGTCGTGGAGATTCTGAAGCAGAAGCAAGGAGCCTGGCGCTTATATACTAACGTCAGGTGGAAATGGGACGTGTAGCAGACGAGGGCAGTCACTGGTAGGCGGGATTCCCCAGTGGAAGTAGGTCCTACCCAGAGAGATGGGTTAGACACTGCAGCATCATGGAATCTTGATTCTGAGGACATGTACATAACCTTCACGACTACGAACAACTACTACTACAACTAACCCATCTCATTGGGTAGGACCTACTTCCACTGGGGAATCCCGCCTATCAGTGACTGCCCTCGTCTGCTACACGTCCCATTTCCACCTGACGTGTCTTTATTTCTCCATGCTGAGGGACTGACCACCTCAGATACTATTTCTCCAAGATTGATGGACTGATTACATTGTACTGTTACACCCGCTGCTTCTGTATTTGACTGAAGTAGTCTATTGTGTAGACGAAACATTTCAACAATAAAGGTACCCAACTGTTGCACATGTGTCTTAATCATCAAGTTGTGGGTTATGCATCACTGAGTTCCACTGTTATTAGTGACCACACTAACACTTACCTGCTATAGTTTCCTCTGTGTTTGTTGACGTGATTAAGATGGTCAGCAGCAGCAGCGCCACCTGCACTACCACCTTCTCCAACATCCTCACTAATTTTGAGGATCCTGATGACCTCTGCACTCGATTATCTGGAAAAAAAAATACTTATGAAATATGGAAAGACATCGATATCTTGTACAAGTTCAACTGCTCAAATCTCTAATAAAAAACGCACTTTGAGATGAAATTCGATGAGACAACTCTTCAAGAAAGCTAACGGAGTGATGGGAGTTTATCCTTTAAATATTCTACCAAGTAACATGTTTTGCTCCCACCTACCTGGAGGATGGTACATGAATACTGTACAATACATGTGCAAGATGTGGGTATCTTTATTAATAAAGATCGTCTGCCGCTTTGTAGCTGCCACACCCATCGAGCCCAGACAGGGGATAGGATTTGGCAGCCTAAAGGTGATTAGCTTCTCCCTACAAGCCCCGTGAGGGCTGGGTGCGGGGCTAGGCCTCGGGACAATTAGTCCCAGAAGATGAGGAGGTAGTTGTACCTCCTCCCATGGTAGACATACATCTCAGACACTACCACGACAGGTCGGGACCTGGACCGGCAGTTCCGGCGAATCTAGAAAGAAGATTTGCCTGTGGTGCAGTTTCTTCAAGACTGATGTGCTCTTCACCAGCGCCAAGGCTGAGGGACTCATTATCTCGTCTTCTGTATATAGTTCTACTGTCTTCCCATTATGTCCTTGAATTTGTATTGATAAAGCCACTGTTTGGCGAAACATCTACAATAAAGATACACAGATGTTGCACATGTGTCTAATTCTTAACCTGGAGGTTCTTCCGGGAGTCCTCGTCCCCCCCCCTCCCGCCAGGCAGTCCGTCACTAGGCCTACTGAACCATTTTCATTAATGATTTTTTTTAATATTTAGATGACACTAAGGATAGTATAGCCTATGAAACTGTAATATATGACAGTTTGTAGTGTGACATAATCTCTCTGTACTACTGTACATATTCATAAAGTAGTTGATGAGTGGAACAATCTGCCTATTAGAGTAGTTTCAAATTTGGTGACCTGAGGCCAGGTGGCTAAAGCTCTCACTACAAGCGGTGAGGGTGCGGTTCGATTCCAGGTGAGGGTAGAAACATTTTACGTGTTTTCTTACACCGGTTGTTCACGATCACCCATCAGTAATAATAGGTACCTGGGTGTTAGTGGACTGGTGTGGGTGGCATCGTGGGTGTTAGTGGACTGGCGTGGGTGGCATCCTGGGTGTCAGTGGACTGGTGTGGGTGGCATCGTGGGTGTTACTGGACTGGTGTGGGTGGCATCGTGGGTGTTAGTGGACTGGTGTGGGTGGCATCCTGGGTGTTAGTGGACTGGTGTGGGTGGCATCGTGGGTGTTACTGGACTGGTGTGGGTGGCATCGTGGGTGTTAGTGGACTGGTGTGGGTGGCATCGTGGGTGTTAGTGGACTGGTGTGGGTAGCATCGTGGGTGTTAGTGGACTGGTGTGGGTGGCATCCTGGGTGTTAGTGGACTGGTGTGGGTGGCATCCTGGGTGTTAGTGGACTGGTGTGGGTCGCATCCTGGGTGTTAGTGGACTGGTGTGGGTCACATCCTGGGTGTTAGTGGACTGGTGTGGGTGGCATCGTGGGTGTTAGTGGACTGGTGTGGGTGGCATCGTGGGTGTTAGTGGACTGGTGTGGGTGGCATCCTGGGTGTTAGTGCACTGGTGTGGGTGGCATCGTGGGTGTTAGTGGACTGGTGTGGGTGGCATCGTGGGTGTTAGTGGACTGGTGTGGGTGGCATCCTGGGTGTTAGTGGACTGGTGTGGGTCGCATCCTGGGTGTTAGTGGACTGGTGTGGGTGGCATCCTGGGTGTTAGTGGACTGGTGTGGGTCGCATCCTGGGTGTTAGTGGACTGGTGTGGGTCACATCCTGGGTGTTAGTGGACTGGTGTGGGTGGCATCATGGGTGTTAGTGGACTGGTGTGGGTGGCATCGTGGGTGTTAGTGGACATGTGTGGGTGGCATCGTGGGTGTTAGTGGACTGGTGTGGGTGGCATCCTGGGTGTTAGTGGACTGGTGTGGGTGGCATCCTGGGTGTTAGTGGACTGGTGTGGGTGGCATCCTGGGTGTTAGTGGACTGGTGTGGGTGGCATCCTGGGTGTTAGTGGACTGGTATGGGTCGCATCCTGGGTGTTAGTGGACTGGTGTGGGTCGCATCCTGGGTGTTAGTGGACTGGTGTGGGTCACATCCTGGGTGTTAGTGGACTGGTGTGGGTGGCATCGTGGGTGTTAGTGGACTGGTGTGGGTGGCATCGTGGGTGTTAGTGGACTGGTGTGGGTGGCATCCTGGGTGTTAGTGCACTGGTGTGGGTGGCATCGTGGGTGTTAGTGGACTGGTGTGGGTGGCATCGTGGGTGTTAGTGGACATGGTGTGGGTGGCATCCTGAGTGTTAGTGGACTGGTGTGGGTCGCATCCTGGTGTTAGTGGACTGGTGTGGGTGGCATCCTGGGTGTTAGTGGACTGGTGTGGGTCGCATCCTGGGTGTTAGTGGACTGGTGTGGGTCACATCCTGGGTGTTAGTGGACTGGTGTGGGTGGCATCGTGGGTGTTAGTGGACTGGTGTGGGTGGCATCGTGGGTGTTAGTGGACATGTGTGGGTGGCATCGTGGGTGTTAGTGGACTGGTTTGGGGGGCATCCTGGGTGTTAGTGGACTGGTGTGGGTGGCATCCTGGGTGTTAGTGGACTGGTGTGGGTGGCATCCTGGGTGTTAGTGGACTGGTGTGGGTGGCATCCTGGGTGTTAGTGGACTGGTATGGGTCGCATCCTGGGTGTTAGTGGACTGGTGTGGGTCGCATCCTGGGTGTTAGTGGACTGGTGTGGGTCACATCCTGGGTGTTAGTGGACTGGTGTGGGTCGCATCCTGGGTGTTAGTGGACTGGTGTGGGTGGCATCCTGGGTGTTAGTGGACTGGTGTGGGTGGCATCCTGGGTGTTAGTGGACTGGTGTGGGTGGCATCCTGGGTGTTAGTGGACTGGTGTGGGTCGCATCCTGGGTGTTAGTGAACTGGGTGTGGGTCGCATCCTGGGTGTTAGTGGACTGGTGTGGGTCACATTCCTGGGTGTTAGTGGACTGGTGTGGGTGGCATCCTGGGTGTTAGTGGACTGGTGTGTGGGTGGCATCCTGGGGTTTAGTGGACTGGTGTGGGTGGCATCCTGGGTGTTAGTGGACTGGTGTGGGTGGCATCCTGGGTGTTAGTGGACTGGTGTGGGTCGCATCCTGGGTGTTAGTGGACTGGTGTGGGTGGCATCCTGGGTGTTAGTGGGGCTGGTGTGGGTCGCATCCTGGGTGTTAGTGGACTGGTGTGGGTGGCATCCTGGGACAAAACTGACCTAATTTGCGGGAAATGCTCAGCATAACAAGTGGATTTCTATATAGTAGTATGTCATTGATGTCATCTATGGTCTGTATACCTTGTACATGTACTGGTAGTAAATAAAGATATTATATTATTATTATTATTATTATTATTATTATTATTATTATTATTATTATTATTATTATTATTATTATTATTATTATTATTATTATTATTTTAATGTTATTATTATTATTATTATTATTATTATTATTATTATTATATTATTATTATTATTATTAATTATTATTATTATTATTATTATTATTATTATTATTATTAAGTAGACGAGTGAGAGGGTTGGATCTAGGTGGGACTCGCACATAACTAGAAGAGTGAGAGAGTTGGATCTAGGTGGTACTCGCACATAACTAGAAGAGTGAGAGGGTTGGATCTAGGTGGTACTCGCACATAACTAGAAGAAATGAGAGGTGTTGGATCTAGGTGGGACTCGCACATAACTAGAAGAGTGAGAGGGTTGGATCTAGGTGGGACTCGCACATAAGTAGACGAGTGAGAGGGTTGGATCTAGGTGGGACTCGCACATAACTAGAAAAGTGAAGAGGGTTGGATCTAGGTGGGAAATCGCACATAACTAGAAGAGTGAGAGAGTTGGATCTAGGTGGTACTCGCACATAACTAGAAGAGTGAGAGGGTTGGATCTAGGTGGTACTCGCACATAACTAGAAGAGTGAGAGGGTTGGATCTAGGTGGGACTCGCACATAACTAGAAGAGTGAGAGGGGGGTTGGATCTAGGTGGGACTCGCACATAAGTAGACGAGTGAGAGGGTTGGATCTAGGTGGGACTCGCACATAACTAGACGAGTGAGAGGGTTGGATCTAGGTGGGGACTCGCACATAAGTAGACGAGTGAGAGGGTTGGATCTAGGTGGGACTCGCACATAACTAGACGAGTGAGAGGGTTGGATCTAGGTGGGACTCGCACATAACTAGACGAGTGAGAGGGTTGGATCTAGGTGGGACTCGCACATAACTAGAAGAGTGAGAGGGGTTGGATCTAGGTGGGACTCGCACATAACTAGACGAGTGAGAGGGTTGGATCTAGGTGGGACTCGCACATAACTAGACGAGTGAGAGGGTTGGATCTAGGTGGGACTCGCACATAAGTAGACGAGTGAGAGGTTGGATCTAGGTGGGACTCGCACATAACTAGACGAGTGAGAGGGTTGGATCTAGGTGGGACTCGCACATAACTAGACGAGTGAGAGGGTTGGATCTAGGTGGGACTCGCACATAACTAGACGAGTGAGAGGGTTGGATCTAGGTGGGACTCGCACATAACTAGAAGAGTGAGAGGGTTGGATCTAGGTGGGACTCGCACATAACTAGAAGAGTGAGAGAGTTGGATCTAGGTGGGACTCGCACATAACTAGAAGAGTGAGAGGGTTGGATCTAGGTGGTACTCGCACATAACTTAACAGGGTTATCAAAGTTTATTCTCTGGGTAGTACTCAAAATGGGTTGAACAAATATTTTTGTTTGTGGATTTTGGTTTGAGAATGACCTCCCTAGTATGGGCCAGTAAGCCTGCTGCAGTGTTCCTTCTTATGTTTTTATCATACACTTCACAAATCTTATAGACACATAAGAGTACATAATTTAGAATTAAAATATCCCACAACAGTCAAACATTCTGACTTATTTCTCATCACAAGAAACATTGTCTTGTTCTTTCTCAAAAATTAATTTAAATAAAAGTGACACATTATAAATAGCATCATAAAACCGTATTGATGCTTTATTTTAGCAAAATATATCACCACTAAACTTGACCATAAATCTCATACTATAATTACTGCAACTAACAAAATTTACACCTACATATCCTAATTCTTTTAAAAAATATGTAAGACAAATAACCCGGAGAGAGAAGTTGATGACGACGTTTATATCCCACCTGAACCATTGAAAAGTTACGCTAAGATAATTATCCAAGCACAGCCGGATTAAGATTTTATAGGTCCCTGGTCTACAGGTACTGTGGGGCCCCTGGTCTACAGGTATTGCGGGGCCCCTGGTCTACAGGTACTGTGGGGCCCCTGGTCTACAGGTACTGTGGGGCCCCTGGTCTACAGGTACTGTGGGGTCCCTAGGCTACAGGTACTGTGAGGCCCCTGGTCTACAGGTACTGTGGGGCCCCTGGTCTACAGGTACTGTGGGGCCCCTGGTCTACAGGTACTGTGGGGCCCCTGGTCTACAGGTACTGTGGGGCCCCTGGTCTACAGGTACTGTTAGGCCCCTGGTCTACAGGTACTGTGGGGCCCCTGGTCTACAGGTGCTGTGAAGACCCTGGGTACCAGGTACTGTAAGGCCCCCGGTCTACAGGTACTGTGGGGCAACTGGCCTACAGGTACTGTGTCGCCCCTGGACACCAGGTACTGTGAGGCCTCTGGTCTACAGGTACTGTGGGGCCCCTGGTCTACAGGTACTCTGAGGCCCCTGGGCTACAGGCACTGTGCTTCTTCTGGTCTTCAGGTACTGTGGGTTCCCTGGTCTACAGGTACTGTGGGGCCCACGGTCTACAGGTACTGTGTCGCCCCTGGACAACAGGTACTGTGAGGCCTCTGGTCTACAGGTACTGTGAGTCCCATGGCCTACAGGTGCTGTGGGTTCCCTGGTCTACAGGTACTGTGGGCCACCTGGTCTACAGGTACTGTGGGGTCCCTGGTCTACAGGTACTCTGAGGCCCCTGGGCTACAGGTACTGTGCTTCTTCTGGTCTTCAGGTACTGTGGGTTCCCTGGTCTACAGGTACTGTGGGGCCCACGGTCTACAGGTACTGTGTCGCCCCTGGACAACAGGTACTGTGAGGCCTCTGGTCTACAGGTACTGTGAGTCCCATGGCCTACAGGTGCTGTGGGTTCCCTGGTCTACAGGTACTGTGGGCCCCCTGGTCTACAGGTGCTGTGGGTTCCCTGGTCTACAAGTACTCTGAGGCCCCTGGGCTACAGGTACTGTGCTTCTCCTGGTCTTCAGGTACTGTGGGTCCCTTGGTCTGCAGGTACTGTGGGTCCCCTGCTCTACAGGTACTGTGGGTCCCCTAGTCTACAGGTACTGTGGGTTCCCTGGTCTAGAGGTACTGTGGGTCCCCTGGTTTACAGGTACTGTAGGGTCCTGGTCTACAGGTACTGTTGGACCCTTGGTCTACAGGTCCTGTAGGGCCCCTGGTCTACAGGTAATGTGGCCCCCCTGATCTACAGGTACTGTGGGGCCCCTGGTCTACAGGTACTGTGGGGCTCCTGGTCTACAGGTACTGTGGGGCCCCGGGTCTACAGGTACTCTAGGACCCCTGGTCTACAGGTACTGTGGGGCCCCTGGTCTACAGGAAATGTGGAGCCCATGGTCTACAGGTACTGTGAGGCACATGGCAAACAGGTACTGTGAGGACCCTGGTCTACAGGTACTGTGGGTCCCCTTGTCTATAGGCACTGTGGGTTCCCTGGTCTACAGATACTGTGGGCCCCCTGGTCTACAGGTACTGTTGGGCCCCTGGGCTACAGGTACTGTGATGCCCCTGGGCTAGAGGTATTGTGGGTCTCAAGGGTTACAGGTACTGTGGGTCCCCTGGTCTACAGGTACTGTGGGTCCCCAAGTCTAAAGGTACTGTGGGTCCCCTGGTCTACAGGTTCTGTGGGTCCCCTGGTGGTCTACAGGTACTGTAGGGCCCTGGTCTACAGGTACTGTGGGGCCCCTGGTCTACAGGTATTCTGGTTCCCCTGGTCGACAGGTACTGTGGGGCCCCTGGTCTACAGATACTGTGAGGCTCCTGGTCTACAGGTACTGTGGGGCCACTGGTATACAGGTACTCTAGGGCCCCTGGTCTACAGGTACTGTGAAGCCTGTGGTCTATAGGTAGTGTGGGGCCCCTTGTGTACAGGTACTTTGAGGCCCCTGGTCTACAGGTACTGAGAGACCCCTGGTCTACAGGTAATGTGGGTCCCCTGGTCTACAGATACTGTGGGTTCCCTGGTGTACAGGTACTGTGGGCCCCCTGGTCTACAGGTACTGTTGGGCCCCTGGGCTACAGGCACTTTGAGGCCCCTGGGCTACAGGTATTGTTGGTCTCCTGGGCTACAGGTACTGTGGGTCGCCTGGTCTACAGGAACTGTGGGTCCCCTGGTCTACAGGTACTGTGGGTCCCCTAGTCTGCAGGTACTGTGGGTTCCCTAAGCCACAGGTACTGTGGGTCCCCTGGTCTACAAATACTGTGGGTCTCCTGGTCTACAGATACTGTGCGTCCCCTGGTCTACAGGTGCTGTAGGGCCCTGGTCTACAGGTACTGTGGGGTTCTTGGTCTATAGGTCCTGTGGGGCCCCTGGTCAACAGGTATGGTTGCTCCCCTGAACTACAGGTACTGTGGGGCTCCTGGTCTACAGGTACTGTGAGGCTTCTGGTCTACAGGTACTGTTGGGCCCCTCTTCTACAGGTACTGTGGGGCCCCTGGTCTACAAGTACTGTGGGGCCCCTGGTCTACAGGAACTGTGGGGCCCTGGTCTACAGGTACTGTGATGCCACGGGTCTATAGGTACTGTGAGGCCACTGGTCTACAGGTGCTGTGGGTTCCCTGGTCTACAGGCACTGTGGGTTCCCTGGTCTACAAGTACTGTGGGCCCCCTGGTCTAGAGGTACTGTGGGGCCCATGGGCTACAGGTACTGTGAGGCCCCTGTGCTACAGGTATAATGGGTCTCCTGGGCTACAGGTACTGTGGGTCCCCTGTTCTACAGGTACTGTGGGTCTCCTGGGCTACAGGTACGGTAGGTCCCCTGTTCTACAGGTACTATGGGTCCCCTGGTCTACAAGTACTGTGGGTCCCCTAGTCTACAGGTACTGTGGGTCCCCTGGTCTACAGGTACTGTGGATCCCCTGGTCTACAGGTACTGTAGGGCCCTGATCTACAGATACTGTTGGGCCCTTGGTCTTCAGGTACTGTGGGGCCCCTGGTCTACAGGTATTGTGGCTCCCCTGGTCTACAGGTACTGTGGGGCCCCTGGTCTACAGGTACTGTGAGGCTCCTGGTCTACAGGTACTGTGGGGCCCCTGGTCTACAGGTACTCTGGGGCCCCTGGTCTACAGGTACTGTGGGGCCCCTGGTCTACAGGTTCTGTGAGGCCCATGAGCTACAGGTACTCTGGGGCCCCTGGTCTACAGGTACTGTGGGTCCCCTGGTCTACAGGTACTGTAGGGCCCTGGTCTACAGGTACTGTTGGGCCCTCTGTCTACAGGTACTGTGGGGCCCCTGGTCTACAGGTATTGCGGCTCCCCTGGTCTACAGGTACTGTGGGGCCCCTGGTCTACAGGTATTCTGGGGCCCCTGGTCTACAGGTTTTGTGAGACCCATGGGCTACAGGTACTTTGGGGCCCCTGGTCAACAGGTACTCTGGACCCCCTGGCCTAAAGGCACTGTGGGGAGCCAAGTCTACAGGTACTGTGAGGCCCATGGGCTGCAGGCACTGTGGGGCCCCTGGTCTACAGGTACTGTGGGTCACCTGGTCTAGAGGTACTGTGGGACCCATGGTCTACAGGTTTTGTGGAGCCCCTGGTGTACAGGTGCTGTGGGGCCCCTGGTCTACAGGCACTGTGTGGCCCATGGGTTACAGGTACTGTGGGGCCCCTCTTCTACTGGAACTGTGGGGCCCCTTGTTTACAGGTACTGTGAGGCCCCTGGTCTACAGGCACTGTGAGGCCCCTGGTCTACAGGTACTGTGGGCCACTGGTCTGCAGGCACTGTGGGTTCCCTGGTCTACAGGTACTGTGGGCCCTCTGGTCTACAGGTACTTTGGGGCCCCTGGGGTACAGGTACTGTGAGGCCCCTGGGCTACAGGTATTGTGGGTCTCCTGGGCTACAGGTACTGTGGGTCCTCTAGTCTGCAGGCACTGTGGGTCCCCTGGTCTACAGGTACTGTGGGTTTCCTATTCTGCAGGTACTGTGGGTCTCCTGGTCTACAGGTACTGTGGGTCCCCTAGTCTACAGGTACTGTGGGTCCCCTGGTCTTCAGGTACTGTGGGGCCGCTGGTCTACAGATACTGTAGGGCCCTGGTCTACAGGTACTGTTGGGTCCTTGGTCTACAGGTACTGTGGGGCCCCTGGTCTACAGGTACTGTGGACCCACTGGTCTACAGGTACTCTGCGGCCCCTGGTCTACAGGTACTGTGGGGCCTCTGGTCTACAGGTACTGTGGGGCCCCTGGTCTACAGGTACTGTGAGGCCCTTGGTCTACAGGTACTGTGAGGCCCCTGATCTACAAGTACTGTGGGTCCCCTGGTCTACAGGTACTGTGGGTTCCCTGGTCTACAGGTGCTGTGGGCCCCCTGTTCTACAAGTACTGTGGGGCCTCTGGTCTACAGGTACTGTGGGCCCGGTCTACAGGTACTGTGAGGCCCTTGGTCTACAGGTACTGTGAGGCCCCTGATCTACAAGTACTGTGGGTCCCCTGGTCTACAGGTACTGTGGGTTCCCTGGTCTACAGGTGCTGTGGGCCCCCTGGTCTACAAGTACTGTGGGTCCCCTGATCTACAGGTACTGTGGGTTCCCTGGTCTACAGGTGCTGTGGGCCCCATGGTTTACAGGTACTGTGAGGCCCCTGGGCTACAGGTGTTGTGGGTCTCCTAAGCTACAGATACTCTGGGTCCCCTTGTCTACAGGTACTGTGGGTCCCCTGGTCTACAGGTACTGTGGGTCCCCTAATCTACAGGTACTGTGGGTCCCCTGGGCTACAGGTACTGTGGATCCTCTGGTCTACAGGTACTGTGGGTCCCCTAGTCTACAGGTACTGTGGGTCCCCTTTTCTACAGGTACTGTAGGTTTCCTGGTCTACAGGTACTTTAGGGCCCTGGTCTACAGGTATTGTTTGGCCCTTGGTCTACAGGTCCTGTGGGGCCCCTGGTCTACAGGTATTGTGACTCCCCTTATCTACAGGTACTGTGGGGCCCCTGGTCTACAGGTACTGTGAGGCTCCTGGTCTACAGGTACTGTGAGGCCCCTGGTCTACAGGTACTGTGGGGCCCCTGGTCTACAGGTACTTTGAGGCCCCTGGTCCGCAGGTACTGTGAGGCCCCTGGTCTACAGGTACTCTGGGGCCCCTGGTCTACAGGAACTGTGGGGCCCCTGGTCTACAGGTACTTTGAGGCCCCTGGTCTGCAGGTACTGTGAGGCCCCTGGTGTACAGGTACTGTGGGTCCCCTGGTTTACAGGCACTGTGGGTTCCCTGGTCTACAGGTATTGTAGGGCCCCTGGGCTACAGGTACTATTAGGCCCCTAGGCTACAGGTATTGTGAATCTCCTGGACTTCAGGTACTGTGCGTCCTCTGGTCTACAGGTACTGTGGGTCCCCTAGTCTACAGGTACTATGGGTCCCCTGGGCTACAGGTACTGTGGGTCCCCTGGTCTACAGGTACTGTGAGTCCCCTAGTCTCCAGCTGCTGTGGGTTCCCTGTTCAACAGGTACTGTGGGCCCCCTGGTCTACAGGTACTGCGGGGCCCCTGGGCTACAGGTGCTGTGAGGCCCCTCGGCTACAGGTATTGTGGGTCTCCTGGGCTTCAGGTACTGTTGGTCCCCTGGTCTACAGATACTGTGGGTCCCCTGGGTTACAGGTACTGTGGGTCTCCTGGTCTACAGGTACTGTGGGTCTCCTAGTCTACATGTACTGTGGGTCCCCTGGTCTACAGGTACTGTGGGTCCCCTGGTCTACAGGTACTGTAGGGCCCTGGTCTACAGGTACTGTAAGGCCCTTGGTCTACAGGTGCTGTGTGGCCCCTGGTCTACAGGTATTGTGGCTCCCCTGGTCTACAGGTACTGTGAGGCCCCTGGTCTACAGGTACTGTGAGGCCCATGGTCTACAGGTTCTGTGGGGCCCCTGGGCTGCAGCCCTAAAGCCCGTGCCTTAATCTGGCCCTGGGGCCAATTTGGACCAAAACGTCGTCATAAGCTTCTCTCTCTCCTTCGTCTACCTGGGGTCTACCTGGGGTCTACGTGGGGTCTACCTGGGGTCTACCTGGGGTCTACATGGCTGATGAACATCTGAACAAGATGGAACAAGATTTTCTGAAGTAGTAATCAAGAGTCTTGTGAAAAATTATATAATATACTAACAAGTTGAAGACTAAGGGTTTCGTCGGCCAAAAAATTGTAGTTTTTTTTTTGTTTACTGTCCGATTTCC
>NC_069476.1:870953-901858 GCF_026875155.1 Cherax quadricarinatus | reverse complement strand
CCCCCTGCCCCAGAGGATGTACCCCTCCCTTGCTACATATCATGTTTCCATAAAATTGTTCCATTGTCAATATGGGATTGCAAGTTCCTTGCAGTTCCGTCTAGCCAGCAATTTACACCAATTGCCCTAACAACCATTCATTTCCTACTCCCCTTCTAGGCAAGATGCTACATAAGATTGGGATCCCTCCCTTAGACTTTAAAGAAATCTATAGCTGACCCGTACTTTCTAGCAGCTCTTCTCTCCTACCCTTCCCAATATCATTTCCACCAGCACTGAGACGATAATGGCTTTTTCCCATTACCTGACATGATATTATCCAGCCTGTTGACAATGTCCCCAACACCAGCTCCAGGGAAGCACACTCTATCTCTCATCTTCTTATTCCTATTACAAAAAGCACGGTCAATATATCTTACCTGAGAGTCACCAACCACAAGAATGCGCTTACCTTCATTAGCAGGGGCAGTAGTACCCTTACCTTCACTGGCCACTGAAGTACATTCATCCTGGAGAACAGAGAAGCGATTTCCTACCTTCAGATCTTCACTCTTAACTTTCCTTACTCTGGCTGGTTATTGTCACAAGGTGTGAGCTGTGCATGATACAAGTAGCTGTGTGGTGTGAGCTGTGCATGATAGAAGTAGCTGTGTGGTGTCAGTGCATGATACAAGTAGCTGTGTGGTGTGAGCTGCGCATGATACAAGTAGTTGTGTGGTGTGTGCTGTGCATGATTCAAGTAGCTGTGTGGTGTGAGCTGTGCATGATACAAGTAGCTGTGTGGTGTGAGCTGTGCATGAAACAAGTAGCTGTGTGGTGTGAGCTCTGCATGATACAATAGCTGTGTGGGGTGAGCTGTGCATGATGAAAGTAGCTGGTGTGGTGGAGCTCTGCATGATACAATAGCTTTTGTGGTGTGAGCTGGCATGAAAACAAGCAGCTGTGTGGTGAAACTCTGCATGATACAAGTACCTGTGTGGTGAAGCTGTGCATGATACAAGTAGCTGTGTGGTGTGAGCTGTGCATGATACAAGTAGTTGTGTGGTGTGTGCTGTGCATGATTCAAGCAGCTGTGTGGTGTGAGCTGTGCATGAAAGCAAGGAGCTGTGTGGTGTGAGCTGTGCATGATACAAGTACTGTGTGGTGTGAGCTGTGAATGAAAAAGTACTGTGTGGTGTGAGCTGTGCAGATACAAGTAACCTGTGTGGTGTGAGCTGTGCATGATTCAAGTAGCTGTGTGGTGTGAGCTGTGCATGATGCAAGTACCCGTGGGTGTGTGTTGTGCATGATCAAGTAGCTGTGTGGTGTTTTAGCTGTGCATGATACAAGTAAACCCGTGTGGTGTGAGCTGTGCATGATACAAGTAGCATGTGGTGAGCTGTGCATGATACAATAAATGTGTGGTGTGAGCTGTGCATAATGCAAGTAGCTGGTGGTGTGAGCTTGCAGATACAAGTACCTGTGTGGTTGAGCTGTGCATGATACAAGTAGCTGTGTGGTGTGAGCTGTGCATGATACAAGTAGCTGTGTGGTGTCAGTGCATGATACAAGTAGCTGTGTGGTGTGTGCTGTGCATGATACAAGTAGCTTGGGGTGTGCTATGCATGATACAAGTAGCTGTGTGGTGTCAGTGCATGATACAAGTAGCTGTGTGGTGTGTGCTGTGCATGATACAAGTAGCTGAGGTGTGTGCTGTGCATGATACAAGTAGCTGTGTGGTGTCAGTGCATGATACAAGTACCTGTGTGGTGTGTGCTGTGCATGATACAAGTAGCTGTGGTGTGTGCTGTGCTTGATACAAGTAGCTGTGGTGTGTGCTGTGCATGATACAAGTATCTTGGTGTGGTGCTGTGCATGATACAAGTATCTGTGGTGTGTGCTGTGCATGATACAAGTAGCTGTGTGGTGTCAGTGCATGATACAAGTAGCTGTGTGGTGTGTGCTGTGCATGATACAAGTAGCTGTGGTGTGTTCTGTGCATGATACAAGTATCTGTGGTGTGTGCTGTGCTTGATACAAGTAGCTGTGTGGTGTCAGTGCATGATACAAGTAGCTTGTGGGTGTGTGCTGTGCATGATACAAGTAGCTGTGGTGTGTGCTGTGCATGATACAAGTAGCTGTGGTGTGTGCTGTGCATGATACAAGTAGCTGTGGTGTGTGCTGTGCTTGATACAAGTAGCTGTGGTGTGAGCTGTGCATGATACAAGTAGCTGTGGTGTGTGCTGTGCATGATACAAGTAGCTGTGGTGTGTGCTGTGCATGATACAAGTAGCTGTGGTGTGAGCTGTGCATGATACAAGTAGCTGTGGTGTGAGCTGTGCATGATACAAGTAGCTGTGGTCAGGGCCGGATTACGCATAGGCAAACTAGGCATTTGCCTAGGGCCCCGCGCATTTGGGGGCCCCGCGGTCCAAGGGTTCGGGGGCTCATTCAAGACTGTGCACATGGTGCAAGTGCAAAGGCGTACCTACCTAAAAAGTTCAAGTGTTTGGAAAGTAAAATTGATTTTTAAAAATTAATCAAAAACAAAATAAATAATGAAATAAAATAAAATAAAATAAATAAACCTAACCATAGATGGCAACACTCAACACGCCTTTGTTTACATCAGAACAGCTGTGTTTTCCCGCTAATGGGTGAGTATGGGAGATTCCTCTCCAATTTTCTGTAGTAATTACACGTTATCTAGACTTGTACTGTGACAAATTAACTGAAGTGTTGTTGATAGACATTGATGTGTATGGATAAATGTTTGTTTTCGCCTCTAAATGTTAAGGGAGGTACCTGATGGTGTTACTTGACCAGTAAAGACGCATGGACCAGTAAAGACGCATTTTTGGTAAAAATACTATAAAGAAAAACCTAAAAACGCAAACTGACTTCCGTTTGTAGGCTTTAAAAGCACTTTGTCCTGTCTTTAAGTCTTTATCATTTCAATAACAGATCTCAATTGATTGATGTTCTACATCACTTCCGTCGCAAATGCTTATTTTTCAAGTTGCGACGGAAGTGATGTAGAACATCAATTAATTTACTACATATTTCCCCCCAGAAACACATAAGCCACATCAGAAAATCGTTGGTTGGGTGAAACTGAAAATTGTCCTGCATTCTTTAATTCTCATGTCCTTATCTATGGTGGTAGGCCATATATCATGCAAAACATAATGATTAGTTTAGTTATGAAAATGGTAATATAAATACCTTTGTGCATTGTTCTTGGACTCAGTATGATTTCTGTTTAAGTAAATTGGAGATCAAGGAGGATGAATTAGTAAAATATTCGTAGCCCAAATCACTAACCTAATCTATGGTAAAAGTTCTGTATATGACTCCTTTTACCTGGAGTTTACCTGGAGAGAGTTCCGGGGGTCAACGCCCCCGCGGCCCGGTCTGAGACCAGGCCTCCTGGTGGATCAGAGCCTGATCAACCAGGCTGTTGCTGCTGGCTGCACGCAAACCAACATACGAGCCACAGCCCGGCTGATCCGGAACTGACTTTAGGTGCTTGTCCAGTGCCAGCTTGAAGACTGCCAGGGGTCTGTTGGTAATCCCCCTTATGTGTGCTGGGAGGCAGTTGAACAGTCTCGGGCCCCTGACACTTATTGTATGGTCTCTTAACGTGCTAGTGACACCCCTGCTTTTCATTGGGGGGATGGTGCATCGTCTGCCAAGTCATTTGCTTTCGTAGTGGGTGATTTCGTGTGCAAGTTCGGTACTAGTCCCTCTAGGATTTTCCAGGTGTATATAATCATGTATCTCTCCCTCCTGCGTTCCAGGGAATACAGGTTTAGGAACCTCAAGCGCTCCCAATAATTGAGGTGTTTTATCTCCGTTATGCGCGCCGTGAAAGTTCACTGTACATTTTCTAGGTCGGCAATTTCACCTGCCTTGAAAGGTGCTGTTAGTATGCAGCAATATTCCAGCCTAGATAGAACAAGTGACCTGAAGAGTGTCATCATGGCTTGGCCCCCTAGTTTGAAGGTTCTCATTATACCATCCTGTCATTTTTCAAGCAGATGCGATTGATACAGTTGTTATGGTCCTTGAAGGTGAGATCCTCCGACATGATCACTCCCAGGTCTTGACGTTGGTGTTTCGCTCTATTTGTGGCCAGAATTTGTTTTGTACTCTGATGAAGATTTTAATTTCCTCAATTTTTTTACCAAAATTCTGAGTAATTAAAATTTTTCTCATCTTTTAACCCTTAAAAATTTTGGTTTTCTGCACCCCACTGAAAAAATTTGGTTGATGTCTGCCTAAAAGCTTTGCAGTGCCCTGAAAGGGAAAGACCTGTAAATGCAGATTCGGGTTTTAAACAGCAAAGGAAGACACGGGCTGTGGCTGACACCCCTTGTCTAGTCGGAAAAAAGGGGTTGAGGAACAAGATGGGAGCGAGTACTGTGCCTTGGGGGAACAGAGCTTTTCCCCGAATTTGCCTGGGACTTTACTCTTTTTGAGGGACTATCTTTTGGGGTTCTTTTAGGAAAAAAATTTATGGGATCCATCACCGACTTTTCCTTTTTTCCTTTAGCAGGGCCTTTTTTTCCCCTTTACGCCAAAATGGTCACCTTGTCGAAGGTTTTTGCAAATTTCTTAAATATTACTCTGCATCCTTTTTGTCTCAGTGCATTTAAACCTTGTCGTAGGGGGCCAAAATATTTTGAGAAAAGACGGAGCGCCCTTTGTTTCTAAACCCATTTTTGCCCGGGGGTTTGGGGTAACTGTTTGGGTTTTCAAGATGGGGGGGGTCTTCTTTTTGGCCCCTTTCCCAAAGATTTTAGGGAAGGGGCTTTTAAGTGCTATTGGCCTGTTTCTTTGCTTTTGCTTTTTCCCCCCCCTTTGGGGGAGGGGGGCTATGCCCTGTTTTTTTTTAGAAACTGTGGGAACCCCCCGTGCCATCTCCCCCCATAGGATGGAAAAGGCTCGTGTTTGGGGCCCCTTTGAAATTTCTTGATGAACAAAAGAGTTCCAGGGATCGGGCCCGGGGCAAAAGTCATGGGAAAGCCCATTTTTTCGCCCGTTCGAAGTCTTTTGGGGCGTCAGGATAACATCGGATGGGCCCTTGTTTAATTAAAATTTTTGGTGGCTCTTCTCAAAAAAATTCATTTTGATTTTCCCAAACCCAGCCCGGGTTAGCGGCTTGTAAAAACTGATTCATATTGGGGACTTGATTAGCTCACTCATTTCCTTTTTTTTCCATCTGAGTAGGACCCATTTTGTTTAAAAAGGGACCCAAAACGGGGACTTTTCTTGATTTTGATTTGGCTTTGGAGAAAAAATACTTTGGGTTTCTTACCGTTTTCCCTTTTAGGGGCTTTTAGTTTTCCCCCGTTTCCCCTGACTCCTAAAGGATTTTTTTTAGCTTAAGTTCGATGCTTCTATTTCTTTTTGCCAAAGGCTCCCTACGCATTTCAGATATAAGGACCTTTTTTAAAAGCCGCTCTGTTTTTCTTTTCCGTCGCCTTTTAAAGGAGCGCCGTCTCTTTCTTTTTACATCTACTCCTCCTTTTTCTTAAGGAATAAGCCTTGTGCATACACCCGAGTTTTTATCCTTTTTAAATTTTCTGTTCAAAGGCAAAAATTTGGGACTGTGTTGCTTGGGGTAATTTTCCCCCAGCTTAAAAATGGGTTAGGACTTGGGTTTTTTCCCTTGGTCCCACTTTAGGGTTTTTTTTTTTTTGAATTTGAATTTGGTAAAAAGGCTCCCTCGTGACTAATCTCATTATGCCCGGTTCTGGGGTTCCGCGCTTACAAAACGAACCTAAATTTAAATTTGTTTTTCTGAGAATATTTTTTTTAAATTTTGGGGGATATTTTTTAAAACAGATCAACTTTTGTATAAGGAAGAGGACTATGTATTCTCCCATTCTAGTGGGCTCTATTATTTCGGGTTTAAATTAAATTTTTGGGTGCAGAGATTTAAAAGCTCGCGTGAGTGTGGTTTTCATCAGAGGGGGCCTCCTGGTGTTTTTTACTGCAAAAAATATTATTTGCAATTTTCCTCCATTTAGGTCCCTTTAAGTTAAAATCCCCCGGAGCAAGATTTTGGGTTTGCGGGAGCGGAAAGGGTTTTTTCCCAGACAGGGGGTAAATTTTAAAAAAACACTTTCCGGGAAATTGGGGCGGGGATGTTCCCAATCCGGGGCCTTGTAGACAAATCACAATGTTTTGGGTTTTTTGGTTCTCGCCCTTTTAAACTGCAAAAACTTCCACAAACATCTTTTGAGGCTTTTAAACCCTTTCTGTGCAAACAAGTAAACCGGCCCAATGTAAAAGGCCCAAACCCCCCCCCCTTTTTGCCTGTTCACTTCGTCACATCTGTATGGGTTTGTAACCGGGGATCCATATTTCGTTTTCCAAGTGATCCTTTATGTGGGTCCCCAGTAAAAAGCCGCGAACTTTCCCTTTTGCCTCTCAACAGCCAAACGATAAAAGGGGTATTTTGTTTTTTTGTTGCTGGCTTTAGACCCTGAAAAATTTCCCAAAGAAAAATTTATGGGGACTGGTGGAAATTGTTTGGTATTTGGGGGGGTTTTTTTTTTCCGGCATTAGTATCTGTACGTTGGGTTTGGAGTGGGGGCCCATCGCCCTGGGTTCCCCTCCAGGAATGACTGGATTTTTGGGTCGATTTCTGCCTTTTCCCCTGCCATTTTTTTTTTCCTTCCGGCACTAAAAAACCTCCCCTCTTGAGTGGTTTTGGGGCTCCCCAAATTTTTTTCCCCAATGGCCGGGATGTTTTGAATTTTTTTGTCCCCTTTAATGGAAACCCTTTGGCAAAAAAAGGGTTAAAGCACAGTCTTTCCTGTACGAAGGGGTTTAAAAAAGTTCGGGGTGAAAAGCTTAAAAGGAAAAAGGGAGTTTGCATTTTTCCTGTTGTCATAGGGGGAAAGGGGCATTTCCAAGGGTGGTCAATTTTGCACGTCCCCTCTTTTTTTTCCCCCAGTTTTCCCCCAATGCCACAGATCCCGAGTGCATAGAAAGTGCACAGGTTTGGGTTTTTCCGTTTCCCTTTGGGGTTTTCCCTGTGACTGTTTTCCCTTTGGGCTTTTTTTCCCCGTCTTACTTTTATCCTCCCAAACCCACCAACAATGGACCCTCCCCCCAAATTTTTTTGGTAATAAAACCCACTATTGCTAGTGGAGTCCTTTTGGGTTTTGCTATTTCCTGCGGTTTTTTCTATTTTTGCAATTTTTGGTTTTAAATTTTATCTTTGACTACATTTGTTCCCCCCCCTTCCCCATGGCTCCTGTCCCCTAGGGCCGCCCATTCATATGTTTTCCCTTCCTGCGTAAATTCCCGACTACCTGGAAAAAATTTCTCCAGCTTCACCATTACTGTCCCCCAAAAACAGCATCTCCCATTTTCCCCATTACTGCCCCCCTCCCAGGTCCCCCGGGAAACCCCTCCATTTCCCCATTACTTGTCTCCCAGGAAAAAGTTTTAACCCCCCGGGGCTTTCCCCCCCTTTTAACTGGTCTCCCAAAAGGACACACCTTCCATCCTTCCCCCCTTTTTTACCCGGGTTTTTTCCAGGAAAGCCAAACCCTTTTTTTTTTTTTTTTGGGGGGGCCCCTTTTTTTTTTTTTTTTTTTTGTTTTTTTTTTTTTTTAAGGGTTTTTTTTTCTTTTTTTTTTTTTTTTTTTGGTTTGGTTTTTTTTTTTTTTTTTTTTTTTTTTTTTTTTTTTTAAAAAGGGGGGCTTTTTTTGTTTTTTTCTTTTTTTTTTTTTTTTTTTTTTTTTTTGTGTTTTTTGGGGTTCCACAGATTTATCTCTTTTTGGGCAAAACCCAAAAACACTTCCCTGTTTTTAAAATACTGCTTGAAGCTATTCTTGGAAACTGCACAAAGGGGCTTTGACACCAAAAATCCACGGAAAAAAAAATTTTAAAATGCATGTGGAAGCCCGTTTGTTTGGACTGCCCGAAAACCTACACACAGCTTCATAAAATTTTGGGAATGGTTGAATTACTGAAAAATTCAAACTAGCAACCTCTTGAAAATTTTATTTAAAAAACCTGCTTGGTGGTGCACAAAGAAACCGTTTGAAACCAGTCCCCGGTTCGGACCAAATCAAGGGTTTTGGGCCAAATCCCAAGGGGTTTGGAACCCCGTCTATCTGATCTTATCAAATGGGGCACTTTTTTAAAAACCCTACTGGGCGGTGAATTTTAGCTAAAACAAAAAAAAGGGTTTTTTACTGGAAATTATCTACCCCTAACCCCCCCCACCCCAAATTTTAATTTTTAAAAGCGCAGCCAGAGGAAAGGGGCCCACAAGGCCAAAATCCCCCCAATTGACAGAAAAAAAAATTAAAAATAATTAAAAAAAAAAATTTAATTAAAATGAAAAAAAAATTTGTATTTGCATGATTTCCGAAAAGTGATACAAACCCCAAAAAAAGGGATCCCCGGGGAACGTGATGATGGACTTCTTATTGCCCATGGGTCACAGATAAAAAGAAAAAATTCAAGAAGGAAAAAACAAAAAAGAAAGAAGGAAGGGAAAATTAAAAAGAACCCCAGATATGCTCACGAGAGCAGTTTTTTGATTTACCAAAAACAGGTTTTGAATCCTTGGGAGACGTTTAGAAACCCTACAGGAAACCCTCCCCCCATTATTTTTTCCCCCAGCATCAAATTCTTTTTTGTCTCCTCTCGAGGGCCCAACCGGGCATTTTAACCCAAGGATTTGGGCCCTTAAAAATCCCCGCCTCATGGCCAAAAAGTAATCCCCCTTCTCAAAGTAAAAGCTTTCCGCAGAAAACCCTCATCAAACCGAACATTTTAATTTTAAAGGGAAATTTAAACAAGGATTTTTGATGATTGGGAAATCGTTTGTTGTTTAAAAATCAAACTAAGTTTTTTAGGAAGCTTGCAAATTCCCGAAAAAGTGAAAAAGATCCCTGGAAATTTTATACCCGAAAGTTTAGGAAAATTACTGTTCAGCATGGGAAGCCAATTTTTTATTTTCCAAAGAAAATACCTTCACACAGGGGGGCAATGACTGGGGAAAAAAAAAAAGCGTTTCGAGGAACCCGAAAACAACACCACCACCGGAGCTGCCCTTTTTGCCATGAAAATTTGTTTCACAAAAAAAAGGCTTAATGGAAATTTAATTTTGGGGAAAAAAAACTGAAAAAGAAACGCACTTTTTGGAGAAAAATTCCAGAAAAAAGTTTTTTGCTGGGGTAAAATTCTTTGCTCTAAAGGGCTAGCTTTTCCCGGGGGAAAATTAGGTTTTTGGTTTGGAAAACAATGCAATTTCCTAGGGATCATAGAACCGTTAAACACAAATTTGTCCATTCTTAGCAAAACAAAGTGCCACGGGCCCTTGGGAATTTCGGAAGAGGCCCCCTGTAACTACATGTCAACTACTATATCAAAAATTTTTTGAACTGATGACTAAGAAAGTCCCAAAAAAAAATCATAGCAGCGGCGAAAACTGAAAAAAAACTTTTGGGAAAAATGTAATTCAACAACAGATATTTCCATACAGAACAATTGACAATTTATTGTTCGCTTTGTCGACTCCCGTGGTTTAAAAACCCCGAGAGCGCTTTATAAAAAATTTAAATTTCCCCCTTTCAGGGCCCGTGGAGGGAAAAAAGATGAAAAAATATTAAAAGGATATCGCCCGAACATGATTTTCCAAATTTGGGAAAGCCGTGGGCCCCCGCAAAAGACAAGCAAGTAAAATTTTCGGGTAAAAAAAAATGGAAATGCAAAACCCTAATCCAAACAACAACCCACTTGCTGAATATGGCCCGCTCCCCACATTTTTACTTAATCTTGTTTTGGGGCAATGCTGCGGGGTGTTTGGGGTGCTGCAGTTTCATTTTTTGGACTTTTTTTCAAAGCCTTTTTAATTTTTTCTCTGCCAACGCATCGGTGGGGGTATACTCAAGTCAACCCCTTCTTGGAGACGCATCAAATCATTATCAACAACAAGGGGTTTAGTGCACATGATGCAAAAACAAGCTTTTAAAGACAGCCCTTTTTCTGAAATACGTTCTGCTTTGATCCAAAAGCAAGGAGAAGACCAACAGCAACCCACAAAAGCGAAGCACCACCAGGGAAACAAAATAGGAAAATTTTGAATTGGGTTTTTCTCGGGGTGCTTTGGGGTTGATACGGAACGGTTAAATCCCCGAAAAAAGACACTTTAAAAAATTTAATTTTTAAAATGGCTACTTGTGCTAAAACCCGAAATTTGGCTTAGTGGAAATTTTTTAAGCCACTTTGCAATGAAAGGGAAACTTTTTTAAAAGGTTTTTAAGAGAAAGCAAAACTCTGGTGGGAAAAACTACAGTTTTTCCCGGGGTGAAACAAACAGCGGTCAAGGGAAGGGGGAAACCCAATTTTTAAAAGCCAGACAATGAAAATTTTTGTTGCAAAACCAAACAGAAAAAAAAACAGCTACAAAATTCTCATTCCCCCGGATTCACTGATTACAAAAATTGGGAAAAAAAAAAGAAAACTAAACCCGAATCTCAATGACAATTTGGAATTTTTGTTCAAAATTACTACTATGCCAGATGCAGAAATTGACAGAACCCGCAATTAAAAATAGAAACAAAAACCTTTTAGCAATGTTCAAGAAAACAAATTTGAAGAAAAATTCATTTTTTCTGGGTAAATGAAAACAGATTAAAAGGCCCCCACCCGAAAAAATGCGCCCCCAGCTGCTTGGGAAACCCTTTAAGAAATTTCAGGGAACTCAGAAACCTTCCCTAATGTTGACAAAAGTAACCCGAAACCCCCCAATGTTGACAAAGTGTTCAGAAAAACCCTTCCCCAAAAGTTGACAAAGTGTAATTTGCCTTTTAAACCAAACCACTTTCCCCTTCTAAAATGGAAGGAGAACGTTCATTTTCGTTTTGAAAAAAAAGGGAAAAAACCCGTCCGTTCAACAATGAGCCCGACCCAAAAAGTGAAAACCAAGGGCCCTTTTTTGAAACCCTTGAGTCTATCAAAAAAAAAAATTGAAATTTTTGAATATAATTGTTATTTTGCCAAAATGAACCAAAAAAAAAGTTTTTTTAAGAAGTTTCCTTTAAAAAAACAAAACCCTTTTTTTTCTTGAGGTTTTTATTTATTTTAAAAGTCTTAAGCGTGAGGGAATTAAAACAAAAATGGTCAAATAGATTTAAAAAAGGGAATAATAGTGCGAGTGGTTTTTGCCCAAAAAAAATAGGGAAAAAGATTCACTAAATTTAATAAACCAATCTATAATCCCAACTGTCTTGTTTTTTTCCCTTTAAAAAAGTATGAATTAACAAGATAGTTTTAAAATGGGGTTGGGAAAAAGGGTTTTTGGTTGTCGAGTACTTTCCCAAAAAAATTTAAAAAATTTAAAACCAGAAAAGAAAATTTTAAAAAAAACCCAAAAACAGGCTCACACCTACCCCCCACCCCCAACAGGGAAGGGGGCCTTTTTCTTAAAACCCCAACTCAAAGGGGCCCCGCCCCAAACTAATACCCTAAGCCCGGGGACCCCCCTTTTTAAATCCGGCCCTGGGATGTGGTGTGTTTCTGTGCAAGATACAAGTAGCTGTGGTTTGTGCTGGGCATGAAACAATAGGGAGTGTGTGTGTTTTGCAAATTTCAAGTAGCTTGGGGTGGGGGGTCGTGCAAAGAAACCAAACAGCTTGGGTGTTAGCGTGCCTGACCCAATTGGGTTGGGGTTTCTGTGGCCCTGAAACAAGTAGCTGGGGTGGTGTTCATGATACAAATTTTTTTTGGGTGGGTACATGCATGAAACAAAGCTGTGGTTAGCTTGCATGATTTTCAAGTAGCTTTTTGGGGGTTTTAAGGGATTGGGTTCAAAATAGCTTTTGGGTGCGTGCGTTCAAGAACCCAACACTGTTTGGGTTTAGCTTGAAAGATACAAAATGCGTGTTGTTGCTGTGCCCTGATAAAAAGAAACTGGGTGTTTTGTGTGAAAAGATACAAGTAGCTGTTAATGTGCTTTGCATGAAACAAGTACTGTGATGTTTTGCTTTTCATGAAAATAATAGCGTGGGGTGTGCTGAGCAGAAACAAAATAGCTGTGGTTTTGAAACTTTGGCATGAAACAAGTAGCTTTTGGTGTGGGGCGTGCATGATACAAGTACTGTGGGTGAGCTGTGCAAGATACAAGTAAACGGGGGTTGACTGTGCATGAAACAAGTAGCGTGGGTGTGCAGGCATTATCCCTTAAACTTTTGCGGTTTTCATTGGCCCCCAAACCCAAATAGCTTTTGGGTTTTGATGTCCCAAGTACAAGTAACGTTGTGTGGGAAAAGGGCATTTAAAAAAGTAGTGGGTGTTTTGCTGTGCAATAAACAAGAAGGGTGTTGGGGGTGCTGTGGGATTTAAAAAAAACAAAAAGGGTTTTGCTGGGTGTGTGCTGTTTTAAGAAAAAGTTTGCTGGGGTGTGCAGTGCAAGATACAAGAAACTTTGGTGTGTGCTGTGGGTTATACAATTTCTGGGGTGTGGCTGTTCAAAGTACAATTTGCTGTGGTGTGTGCGAAGCATATACAAGTAGCTTTTGGTGTGTGCTGTTTCATGAAAACAACAGCCGGTTTTGGGGTGTGCTGTGCATGATTAAAAAATTTGGTGTGGTGTTTTTGCTGTGCATGATAAAGTAGCTGTGGTGTGTGCTGTGCCCTGAAACAAGTAACCCGTGGTGTGGCTGTCAAGAAACCCCGTCTGTGGGTGTGGTGCAATAGAACCAAAAAGCGTGGGAAACGAAACATATACAAGAAGTGGGGAGTGCTGTTCCCTGAAACCCAAATAGCTGTGGTTGTGGCTGAGCAAGAAACAAGTAGCCCGTGGTGTTGCTGATGCCCGGGTACAAGTACTGGTTTTTGGGGGTTTTTTAAGCTGTGGGGATGATACCCAAATAGCTGTGGGGGTGGCGTGCAAGGGTCAAGTACTATCGTGTGGGGCTGTGGGATGAATTTCAAGTAGCTGTGTTTTTGGGGCGTGCCAAAAGGATTAAGTAGCTGTGGTGGGGTGCTGTGCATGAAAACCCAAATAAACTGGGTGTGTGCTGTGCATATACAAAATACTGTGTGGTGTCATTTCAAAAAAAACAAAGCTGGGTTTGGGGCGTTCATGAAAACAAGCAGCTGGGGGGGTGCTGTGGGGATAAAAACAATAGCTGTGGGGGGTGGGTGTGCCCGATACAAAAACTGTAGTAGCCAGCCAGACCCGATTTAACCCCCAAATGTGTTAATCACCCTTGTTGACCCGTGTTTTTGACCCTATCAGGAACCCCCATTTACCGAGCCCCTTTTCAGAAAGCTTTTAAAGCTCGTCGCTCGTGATTTCTTAAATCGTAAACCGCTACGATTCCCCCGAGATTTTTTCACCCTTTACCTCCAGACCTTTAGAGTGCAGTTTAAAGTAGAGAAACAATTTTGGGGACGCTTTGGCTAACCTCTGCTATAACTCCAACTGTCGAGAGATGATACTCGTCAAGCCGCAGCCAGGCCTGTCGGCAGGCGCTGAGTCAGCCACGTGTACACAAGCTTCATGTGAGCAGCCTGCACAAAGATGTCACTTTAGACTGCTACTCTCTCACAGCAGTCTGGTGTATGATGTTACGACTCCCAGATGTTTCGCCCAGTCGTCTCTGCCACGACTCGCTCCACAACTCGCTCCACGCTCGCCGGCAGTGATAGCCCAGCGACAGTACCAGTCGAGAAGTGTCCTTCTGAGTCGCTTGCCAGAAGTCCTGCCCAGTTGCCGAGTTTTGTCGACGCCTCACTCGAGGGCACCAGCATGTCGTGCCCCAGGTTGAGTGAAAACCTGCAGCGACTCCTACGATGTCTGCTTCACCGTTCCAGAGGAGACCGTACCCTGTTACGTCACAGCTCAGCCGCAGCGATGTCTCCCGTGTTGCAGTATCTGTCCAGACGCAGGAAGGCGTGCAGTGATACACTTCGATGCTCACTGCCTTTGACCACGATGTTTAGCACACCCCACATGTTTTTTCTTCCCTCCCTGTAGGAAGTTTTTTTCCATGTCCATATGTATATATATGTTTTTATTTTGTGTTCTGTGCCCTGTTCCTACGAGAGAGAGAGAGAGACCGAGTTTTTTTTACTACCAGTATTGTCGCGTCGGGACGACGCGCGGTAGGTGGCCGAGCGTATGTAGACAGCCTGTACTGTCTGCACAGACAGCCCATGCTGTCTGCCAGCTTAGTTCATATTTCGCGCCACTCAAGTGCTGCCATCTAATAGGCCTTGCCACTTCAGTATGCCCAGACTTGCCTCACCCTGGTGGCCTGGTGGTTAACGCTCTCGCTTCACACGGTGAGGGCCTGGGTTCGATTCCCAGCCAGAGTAGAAACATTGGACGTGTTTCTTTCCACCTGTTGTCTATGTTCCCCATCAGTAAAATGGGTACCTGGGTGTTAGTCGACTGGTGTGGGTCGCATCCTGGGACACTGACCTAAGGAGGCCTGGTCACAGACCGGGCCGCGGGGGCGTTGACCCCCGGAACTCTCTCCAGATAAACTCCAGATAAAACCCTCACTCACACAGCGGCCTGGCATCAACACACAAGGCCTCCCAGCTCTCTCTCGTGGGCATGGCCCTGCCCGGGCCATGGGCACAAACACACAAGCCTGTGTAACCCACCACTACTTAACAATAAAGTAAGAAGCCTCCGAAGAAGTATATCATTAACCCCCGCTACCAGAATACCAAATAAGCTCGTTATAATGATACAAGTAGCTGTGGTGTGTGCTGTGCATAGTACAAGTAGCTGTGGTGTGTGCTGTGTATGATACAAGTAGCTGTGGTGTGTGCTGTGCATGATGCAAGTAGCTGTGGTGTGTGCTGTGCATGATGCAAGTAGCTGTGGTGTGTGCTGTGCATGATACAAGTAGCTGTGGTGTGTGCTGTGTATGATACAAGTAGCTGTGGTGTGTGCTGTGCATGATGCAAGTAGCTGTGGTGTGTGCTGTGCATGATACAAGTAGCTGTGGTGTGTGCTGTGTATGATACAAGTAGCTGTGTGGTGTCAGCGCTTGATACAAGTAGCTGTGGTGTGTGCTATGCATGATACAAGTAGCTGTGGTGGGTGCTGTGCATGATACAAGTAGCTGTGTGTGGTGCTATGCATGATACAAGTACTGTGGTGTGTGCTGTGCATGATACAATATGCTGTGTGTGTGCTAGTGCATAGAACAAGTACTGTGGTGTGACTAGTGCAGGGATACAAGTAGCTGTGGTGGTGCTGTGCATGAATACAAATACTGTGGAGTGTGCTTCATGATTACAAGTAGCAATGTGTTGCTGTGCATGATACAAGTAGCTGTGGTGTGTGCTGTCATATACACAGTAGCTTGTGGTTGTGACTGTGCATGATTACATAGCTGTGTTGTGCTGTGCATGATCAGTACTGGGTTGTGACTGGCATGATGACAATGAGCTGATGTTGTGCTGTGCATGTACAAGTAGCTGTGGTGTGTGCTGTGCATGATACAAGTAGCTGTGGTGTGAGCTGTGCATGATACAATTAGCTGTTGTGTGTGCTGTGCATGATACCAGTAGCGTGTGTGTATTGTGCATGTACAATAGCTCCATAATGGATATTATTGAGTAACTTTAAAAATTTATAATGAATTCGTGGGCTTACACACACAATATTCGTGTGATGGTCAGAACAGTAGTGGACACAGGACCAAACATTAGCGTCCTTCCTATGTACCGTCAACTGGAAATTTCTATCAACTAGGTGAATCAAAACATCTTGGAAGGGAAATACTAAATTCACCCTAAACCAACAAATAAAACAACCAAAGTGACTGGAGAATGTACTTCACCTCATTTTCACTAATAATGATTGAAACAAAATATAACGCATCAAAGAGCACGTAAAGTTTACTTCTTTCTCTACTGTGAATTTAATAAACACGATGAGTTAGTTAAGTCTCCGTCGTCCACGAGCGCAGGATGTCATCTATATATGTGACCCACCTGGCACTGTGAGCCATGGTATGTGACCCACCTGGCACTGTGAGCCAGGGTATGTGACCCACCTGGCACTGTGAGCCAGGGTATGTGACCCACCTGGCACTGTGAGCCATGGTAATGTGACCCACCTGGCACTGTGAGCAGGTATGTGACCCACCTGGCACTGTGAGCCAGGGTATGTGACCCACCTGGCACTGTGAGCCATGGTATGTGACCCACCTGGCACTGTGAGCCAGGGTATGTGACCCACCTGGCACTGTGAGCCAGGGTATGTGACCCACCTGGCACTGTGAGCCAGGGTATGTGACCCACCTGGCACGTGAGCCAGGTATGTGACCACCTGGCACTGTGAGCCATGGTATTTGACCCACCTGGCACTGTGAGCCAGGGTATGTGACCCACCTGGCACTGTGAGTCAGGGTATGTGACCCACCTGGCACTGTGAGCCATGGTATGTGACCCACCTGGCACTGTGAGCCATGGTATGTGACCCACCTGAAACTGTGAGCCAGGTATGTGACCCACCTGGCACTGTGAGCCAGGGTATGTGACCCACCTGGCACTGTGAGACCAGGGTATGTGACCCACCTCGCACTGTGAGCCATGGTATGTGACCCACCTGGCACTGTGAGCCAGGATATGTGACCCACCTGGCACTGTGAGCCAGGTATATGCCCCACCTGGCACTGTGAGTCAGGTATGTGACCCACCTGGCATGTGGCCATGGTATTTTGACCCACCTGGCACTGAAAGGGCCAGGGTATGTGACCTACCTGGCACTGTGAGCCAGGGTATGTGACCCACCTGGCACTGTGAGCCAGGGTATGTGACCCACTGGCACTGTGAGCCAGGGTATGTGACCCACCTGGCACTGTAAGCCAGGGTATGTGACCTACCTGGCACTGTGAGCCAGGGTATGTGACCCACCTGGCACTGTGAGCCAGGGTATGTGACCCACCTGGCACTGTGAGCCAGGGTATCTGACCCACCTGGCACTGTGAGCCAGGGTATGTGACCCACCTGGCACTGTAAGCCAGGATATGTGACCCACATGGCACTGTGAGCCAGGGTATGTGACCCACCTGGCACTGTGAGCCAGGGTATGAGACCCACCTGGCACTGTGAGCCAGGATATGTGACCCACCTGGCACTGTGAGCCAGGATATCTTTCAACAACTTAATCTCAAAAAGTTTATTTATAGATTTCTTAACAGACAAGATAATGGATTCCTCACAGCCATTCCATGATTTTCGTCATAACAATTTCGCTCAAACACGAACGTACAATTAAAGCATTATGCTCGAAATTATGGAATGGCTATGGGGAATCCATTACGTCAAGTTTGGTCCTGTGTCCTCTACTGTTCTGAACATCATAGAGGAATAAACACCATTAGCGTATATTGTGTGCTGAGGTAAGCCACGAAAGTCATTATATATTTTAAGCTCACTCAATAATATTATCATGGATCATAAGGAGAAACTAACTTTTCTGTCTCCTGTAGCACTACAGTAGCACTGCAGTAGCACTACAGTAGCACTGCAGTAGCACTACAGTAACACTGCAATAGCACTACAGTAGCACTGCAGTGACACTGTAGTAACACTGCAGTAGCACTGCAATAGCACTACAGTAGCACTACAGTAGCACTGCAGTAGCACTACAGTAGCACTGCAGTAGCACTACAGTAGCACTGCAGTGACACTGTAGTAACACTGCAGTAGCACTGCAGTAGCACTGCAATAGCACTACAGTAGCACTGCAGTAGCACTACAGTAGCACTGCAGTAGCACTACAGTAGCACTGCAGTGACACTGTAGTACCACTGCAGTAACACTACAGTAGCACTACAGTAGCACTACAGTAGCACTGCAGCAGCAATACAGTAGGACTACAGTAATACTTCAGTAGCACTACAGAAACACTACAGTAACACAACAGAAACACTACAGTAGCACTACAGTAGCACTAAAGTAGCACTAAAGTAGCACTACAGTAACACTACAGTAACACTACAGAAACACTACAGTAACACTACAGTAGCACTAAAGTAGCACTACAGTAACACTACAGTAGCACTACAGAAACACTACAGTAACACTACAGTAACACTACAGTAGCACTAAAGTAGCACTAAAGTAGCACTACAGTAACACTACAGTAACACTACAGTAGCACTACAGTAACACTACAGTAGCATAAAAATAGCACTACATAACACTACAGTTTGCACTACAGTAACAACTAAAAGTAGCACTAAAGTAGCATACATAACACTACAGTAACACAACAAATAGCACTACGTAGCCCCTACAGTAACACTTCAGTAGTACAACATAACACTACAGTAGCACTACAGTAAACACTACGTACACTACAGAAACATACAGTAGTACTACGTAAACTACAGTAGCATACAGTAACATACAGTAGCTACAGTAACACTACAGTAGCACTACAGTAACATACAGTAACACTACAGTAACACTACGTTTGCATACAGTAAACACTCCAGTAGTACTACAGTAACAATACAGTAGCACACAGTGCATAAAGTAGCACTAAAGTAGCACTACAGTAACAATACAGTAACATACAGAAAACTACAGTAAACACACAGTAAAACTACGGTAGCACTACGTAACACTACAGTAGCAACAGTAACCTACAGTAGCACTACAGTAACACTACAGTAGTAATAGTAAACACTCAGTAACTACAGGCTAAAGTAGCACTACAGTAAACATACAGGGCCCACAGTAAGTGCACTACATAGTTCACTAAAATACACAAAAGTAACTACCTTTCATACGTAGCACTAAGTAACACTACTAAACTACAGGTAACACAACAGTAAAATCAGTAGCACTAAGTAACAACTAACAGAAACACTCAGTTAAACTACAGTAACACTAGTCACTACAGTAACACTACAGTTACACTAAGTTTAGTACAACCCACGTAACACTACAGTAAAACTACAGTAACACTACAGAGAACAAAAAAACTACAGTAGAGCACGAACAAGAGCATAAGTAACACAGTAACACTAACAGTAACACTACAGAAACACTGTGCATTAAGCACTACAGGTAAAAAACTACAGTAGACTACAGTAACACTACAGTAACACACATAACACTACTTAGCACTACAGAACACTACAGTAGCACACAGTAAACACTACATACACTACAGTAAAACTAACAGTACACTACCCGTACACTAACGAAAACAAAAGTACACTACAGAGCACCAGTAGTAGCTACAGTAACACTACAGTACACTACAGTAACACTACAGTAGCACTACAGAAACACTACAGTAGCACTACAGTAAACTACGTAACACTACAGAAAAACTACAGTACCTACCGTATACTACAGTAAAACTAATAGCATAAGTAAAACACAGTTAAACTACATTACGCACTACAGTAGCACTACAGTAAACACTACAGTAACCACTACAGTAAACACTACAGTACAAAACCGTAACAACTACACTAAATAACACTAACAGTAAAAGCACTACAGTTAACACTACAGTAACACTACAGTAGCACTACAGTACACCACAGTAGCCACCTACAGTAACACTACAGTAGCACACAGTAATACTAACACAATAATAGAAAAAGTAACACTACAGTAGCACTACAGTTACCATAAAGTAGCACTACAGTAAAAACTACAGTAGCCAACAGTACCTACGTAAACTACAGAACACTTACAGTACACAACAAGTACACTAAGTAAACTCAGTAACAACTACATCACTACAGTAATTTAAATACATACAGTAAACAACTAATCAAAAGTAGCACTTCAGTAAAACTCAGTAGCAATACAGTAACACTACAGTAGCACAACAGTAACACTTCAGTAGACTACCCGTAACACTACAGTAGCACAACAGTACACTACAGTAACACTACAGTAACACTACAGTACAACAGTACCCCTAAGTAACACTAACAGTAACACTACAGTTTAAACTACAGTAGCACTCAGTAAAACACCTACAGTAACTACAGTAACACTACAGTAACATACAGTAACACTACAGTAAACACTTTAAAGTGCACTACAGTAACAATACAGTTTCACTACGTAACACTACAATTACACTACAGTAACACTACGTAACACACTAACACAGTAACCCCTACAGGGAACACTACATTAGCACTACAGTAACACTACAGTAGCACTACAGTAACACTACAGTAGCACTACAGTAACACTACAGTAACACTACAGTAGCACTACAGTAACACTAAAGTAACAGTATAGCAGTGCTACAGTAGCACTACAGCAGCACTGCACTAGCACTACAATAGCACTACAATAGACACTACAGTAGCACTACAGTAGCACTACAGCAGCACTACAATAGCACTACAGTAGCACTACAATAGCACTACAGTAGCACTACAATAGCACTACTGTAGCACTACAATAGCACTACAGTAGCACTACAATAGCACTACAGCAGCACTACAATAGCACTACAGTAGCACTACAGTAACACTACAGTAGACACTACAGAAACACTACAGTACACTACAATAGCACTACAGTAGCACTACCAAAGTGCTACAATAGCACTACAGTATATTGCGACCCCTGAATGAGTCCACAATGTATATAATGTATATTATCTTTTCATATAATTTTATATTGCTTATATTTGTGGTAATAGCTAAAATCGAAAAATATATTGCTTTATATTATTATTTGATTTAGTTATATTATTAGGTAGGATGTAACATTTATATATTATTCAGTGCTCATAGTTTGAGTGTTAAGTAACTGACAACATTGTCTAACTACTGTGTTTTCTCTCTGCTCGTTACGTTGCCTGCTTCTCTGTGTTGCTGGGCAGCAGTAGTCCACAGAGAGTCATGTGATCAGGGGATTGATCACACCTCACCTGGAGTAGTCTGCCTGGCCTGCGCTAGGTCTCTTGTCAGTTGGACGTACTTCTAGCAAGAGGTCCCTCTTCTCCCCTACAGTGTGGGCCCTTGTTGGAAGATCATCTCTGTCGCGTTCTTGTTGTTAGTTCTGTGTAACTCTGTTTACAGAACATAGCCTAGACTTAGTGATTTTCTACGTTGTACTGAGGTTGTGTTGCATAGACACTCTGAGAAACTCAGGTCCTGAGCTGTAGCTTCTGACCTAATTTGTACTGGTATCTGTGTACTGTCACAGTCTAGGATTTTCTAATGCTGAACTTAGATTCAGTAGCATGGGAGTTTTGTGGCTTTACTGGAGGATCTGCAGATGGTCCCTACTTAGTGTCATTATATTATCTCCTTGTTCCTGATTCTGTGTTGCTGTTGCTTGTTATATTGCTGTTCAGCTTATCAGTCGTTTTATTGTTCAAGCAAGCTGTTCTGATTGCAAGGTTGCTCAAGAAGTTAATTTATGTGAGGACTTTTAGTCAGACACTGGTTAAGTCTAGTCGAGTCTTGAGACATAGCGAACTACTTAGAGCACTTACACACATACACACAAACTTGTATATATTTGTATTATGTTATTAAATGTTAACAATGTACCAGATGGTACTTAAAACCCATAATGATGTGATATGGCCTTCAGCACAATACTACTGTACACGAAAGAAGTGTACTAACTTGTATCCTATATTATATTCAATTGATTACTATAATTTACTTTGATAATATATGCCTAGACAATTTTGTTATAAACTTACTAAATTTTAATTTCTTTAGTTAGTAGCCTACCAGTTGTAATCCGAACCCACTTTTGGGAAACTTAATAATTTTCAAATTTGGGAAAATTTGGGGGCCAGGAACTGACTACTTTTTACAAAAACCCAATAACAGGGGGGGGGGGGGAATGCTAAAAAGGGCAGCCCTTTTTCTAGAATTCAAAAGAGACTCTAGCTTTTTAGAAATCGCTTTTTTTTGAAAAAAAAGGGGCCTGCCGGGGAAGCTCTTACCCCAAGGTGTTGAGAAATTGTCCGTTTAAATATACAATTAACCAAATGGTCAAACACTCTGGTACTTTTTTAATCTGAAAATTTTTGGGATTTAAAGTCTTGAACAATTTAAAAACGGGGAGAAAGTACTTGACTGACTCTTGACCCAAGGGAATGGAAATATTTTAAAGATTCCTACTCAAAGAAAACCAAACACAAAAAATTCCAAATTAGGATTATATTTTTTCCCATAATCAATCTCCATGGCACTATTTTTCTTATGTTTTAAAAAGTGAAACAGCTAATTGAACTTTGAGTTTGCCCTGAGTTATTTTTTAAAAAACTTCAACATGGTTGGGGGATAGCCAAATACTCGGTGGACTTATAATAAATTAAAAACCAGAAACTTCAGCATTATTAAAGATATTTTGTTTTTTTCTCATGCAGAAATGTCTGTTTATGATTCAGATACGAGAGCAATTTGTCGCTTTAAAAAGTAAACTCTTTTTTATATGTAAAAAGAAAGCAACAAAGGCAGAATGCCTGAGCTTAGTAAACCCCTTTTCATGCTAAACCCCTTTTCCCCCTAAATTAACACAATAGTACAGAGTGTACCTAAAAGTAGACTCAGCCTCAAACTGGGTACCGGTATGTTTTTATACCTATTCTACTTACCAACCAACCAAACCTCTAGGAGGGCCCTGGACAATGCCCGGGAAAAAAGGGACCGTCCGACTCATTCGTTTAGATTCCATACTCCCGTTACCCACGGCCCTTTATCTCTGAAAACATTTAAAAGGGGATGGAATAAACTTATGTTGCAGATTTCACAAAATGGGGGCACAGGGGAAAATTTGGGAACAAGAAGATTTCCAGAAGAAAATTTTGTCTCGAAGACAACAGACTGATAGATCTAACAAAATTTAAATAAACCGGTTAAGTAAAAACACAGGAAAACATTTAATGTGCAGAAAGCGCACAATTTCCTAAGTTTTTGAGGGTGACTTAGACACCTTTTTTGATGTTTTTTGAAAACCGGGCACTTTGCATGAACGGGCCACGAAAAAAAACGGGGCTACCTTTTCACACACCCTTTGACAGGAAGAGCTCAAATTTGGTACTGCGGGTTTTTAAACCATTTGCCAAGTAAAATTAGTTATGATCGTCAAACAAACTTCTAAAACATAAACCCTTTTATTTTTAAGTTATCTTTTTAAATTTTCGTACGTTACAACAATAAAAAGACCCCAAACTTTTTAATTTCTTGTGAGAAAAAATTGCACTTGAAAGGGTGTAGATCTCAAAGTGCAATAATTAACCTCGGGTTCAGTTGTTACTTCACAAGATTTTAACAACGGGAACCCTCTGACATAAAAGGGTTTATCGACGATAAAGCGCCTTTTTATATTCTAAAATTTGAAAGAAATTAGAAACCAATTACAGATTCTCACAAACTTGAAATTACTAAAACACAGAAAAACAAGTAACAAAAAATTTCCTAAAGTTGGCAACCAAAATCAGCTGCTCTTTGCCCCTGTTGTACCTGCAATTTAAAACCTTCTCGAACCTTTACCAGGGAAAACCAAAACCCTGAATCTGTCTCTCGTAATAGAATTTTGATACCAAAGAAGAAATTAAAAAAAACCTTTTTAACAGAAAAGGACATGCTAAGATATTGTTTATAAAGTTAAAAGGGAATACGAAAAAAATCGGGGTGGCGGCCCGCCCCCACTAAATTCGTACCTTTCCGGCAAAAAAAGGGCAAAAAATCCAAAAAATTCCCTCGACCCCACTTTTATAGATATTACCGGGAAATAGATGACTACGTCAGAAAGTGAAAATCCGCCCAAAAAAAGATTGTTCACAATGAGTCCTTCCCTTACAAAGAGGTAAAGTGGGAAACTTGACGAATCCATCTAAATAATTACCTTCAAAACCCCGGCAGCTACCCTAAACGTTATTGAAGAAGAGGGTAGCCCAAACGATGATACCTATTGCAAGATAATGTATTTTTTAAACCTATGGGGGGGCCTTTTAAAAAAACTCCCTAAAAAAACAAAAAGTTTACATTTGGGGAAAACCCCAAAAAACTTTTATCCTTTTAAAAAGGTTTCCCATGGGGGGGGGGGGGGGGGGGGGGGGGGGGGGGGGGGGGGGGGGGGGGGAAAAAGATGGGAAGCGAGGGATATAAAAACAAAAAGGCTTCATTGCGGCTACTTTTTTAAGGGTAGGAAAAGTCAAGCTCATCAAATTCCTCCTTTTTTAAAACCCCCACCCCGAAGGTGATAGTTTGACTCCCGGGCTCCCTTAAAATTAAGGTGGGGTCATTCTAGCTCCCCTACCCCTTCCCCCCTTCTTCCCCCCCCCCCTCGAAAGGTAAACTGGGGGAACTCCGTCCAAACAGTAATAAATAGACTCACGCCCCCCACACTACTGTAAGTACATCCTGCCTTGAAATTCAAGGGGTTTTAAAATTGTTAAAAGCTTCACTTTTGACCAGGAATAAATTTAGTCCTTTCAGTCTTGGCTCAAAATTTGACTTTTTTAAATAGTCACCAAAATCTTTAAGCATTATTTACATGGAGAGGATTTCTTAAGCAGGGGGTAACCTTCTATTTTTCCAGCTTGGATACAGAGGGGGTCACCTCCCCAATCCCCGAGCAAACCCTGTTTGGAGATGGACAAAACGTCCTAAGATTTCCCCTTTTTTTTAAAATTTAAAATTATTTTTGGTGAAAAAACCTGAAAAAAGGGTAAAATATAAAACCCCCTCATCATTAAAGGGGAAAAAAACCCTTTCCTATCATCTAGACTGGGGTTTTAACGGTAACTCTGGGGAAAAACAACCAGGGGTTTCATCAAAAACCTGCGCCCCCCCCCCCCATCACCCAAAACCGGCTACGATTTCAACAAAAAACATGTCACCAACCCCCAACCCCAAATTTTTTAAAAATTAGCTTAAATTTCATTTATCATTTAACTTTTTCATTTTCATTTTTTTTAATGTGGGTTTAATACTTAAATATTTAAGTTTTTTTTTTTTATTTTTTATATTTTAAAATTTAAATAAAGTTTTTTTTGTCATTTTTTTCTTTTTCTTTACATTAATTTTCCTGAGGGGGAGCCAGCCTTAGAAAAAAGGCGGGGGGGGAAAAGGTTGTTACAGGGCGAGAACCTTTCACAAGGGGCACCTTGCCAGGTTTAAACCTCTACGGGAATCAGATTAAAAACCCCAATCTCGAATCTACCATTGGAACTTTCAACGCCCCAAAACCACAGAGGGTTACCCCCACCATAAAAACCTTCCCTCAAAGGAAAGACTACAGTACGGGTTTTTAAAAAAATTTTGGGTGATTTGTTATTGCCCCTAAATTTTATTGTAAGCAAGTCAAGCGGGGAATACTATTTTAATTTTCGGGCCCCATCTATTTTTGGGGATGCTTGAAACACTTTGGAAAATTAGACTCTAGGACCTGAGATTTCCAGTCCCTTTTTGTTTAAATTGACCTTTATTATATAAAGGGGAAACTTTTATAGGACCTCTTGTTTTTGTAAAATTTGGGAGGGTCAAGTGCCCCCAAATTCTATTTAAAACTTTTTTCCTGGGGAGCCGGCATAGAACCCTTCTTTTTAAAATTAATCATATTTTTAAAAATTTGAAGAAAGGGATCAAGCCCCCCTGGTTTTTTACGTTTGGTGGAGCAAATTAAACCCCCCCCATTTTTTTTAATACCCATTTTCTTTTTCCCCGATAGTTTAAGTTATTCTTGCAAGCAGGGGGAATCCCATTTTGGGAAAAAACGGAAGTAAAGTTGGGAAATAACGGGGAAAAATTTAAAACCCCTTTCTTTGTGCAAAACCCCAGGAAAGCCCTTGAAAAAAAATTAAAGAGAAGACAAAGACAGTTAGAAAGGGAAAGAGATGAAGAAAAGGAAGAAAGAATCGAAAGAGAAAGGGAAAAAGGAAAAAAAAGAACCTTGAAAGAGAAAAAAAAGGGGGAAGAGAAGAATTGAGAAGGGAAAACCAAGGAAAAAACAGTTAAAAAGAGAGAGAGAAGACAAAAAAGGACATTATAGACTTATCGTGGGGAAAGCTAGAGTACGTGAAAAAACAAGTTTAAAATTAAAAAAACTTAAAAAAGAGCAAAGGGTAGAGAAAAGTGAGGAACAGGGAAAATACACGAGGGAAAAGGCCCAAAAAAAAAACTTTAGAAAGACAAAGGATAGGAATTGGGAAAAAAACTAGGAACAGAGAAAAAGCAAGAACTTAGTTAATAGAGAGAGAAAAGGGCGTGGGGCCGAAAAATCCGCCTTGAATTAAGAAAAAAAAATTAAAATCTTAAAACAACAACAATTTTTAAAAAAGGAAACAATTTTAACCCATGCGCTAGTAAACCCCTATTCCAACACCTAAAATTTTCCTCCCCCTTTACAGAGGGGGAAACATTACTTCATACATTTTCAGGTTTTTAAAAAACCGCACCCTCTTTAATTTTGGCCCGCTTTACACCCGGGGTACCCGGTTAGGAATTTATTTCCCGGGACACCTTTAATATCTATGCAACTTTGTTTCCCCGGGTAATAAGTAATTTTAACCACTTTAAGAAGGGCCCCCTTAAAACATACCAAAAAAACCCCTAATTTTTAAAAGGAAAGAATTTTAGGGAGCCCCCTTACACCCCGGGCCAAAACTTTTCAGCAGTTTCAGGGAACACTCTTAAGTTTTTCGGGCTTTTTTTTTTTAGAAGGTTTAGGAATTATCACAGTTTAAAGGGAAACTCTTAGAGACTTCAGGGGTTGGGGACACTCTTCCCCCACCAATACAAAATTCATTTGAGAACGGGAAACCCGTTTAAAACTGAGGAAATTTTCTGACTCTGACCTTATGCTGAGGGTCCCAAATTCCCTAAAGACCTAAAGGGATCGAACACTAAGGGGAAGGGTTTATCAAAACCCAAGAAATCAAAGCCACTAGGGGAAATAAAATTTACTTCTTTTTTTTCCTTTTGTCATTTGTTTTTGGGGGTTAAGGGGCATGAACGTCCCCGAATGCCCTTTTAAGAAGGTCCAAAAGTTGGAAGATGTTTTAAAGAAGGGAATGACCCCCAAACACTCTTTTGTTCAGGAACAGTTAATGGACTTAATGTACAAACCCTTTTACGAACACTAATCACATGTATTACATTCTTTATAAGCTTTCCCTAACCTTAAAGAAAAAACCCTTCCTCTGCTATACTTTCAGACAAATTGGGCCGTACGACCTTTTCCTACCAAGCCGTTTTTTACCTTAAGGGCTAAATGGTTCCCCAAATTGGTCTGAATCGTAAATAGCTCCCATCACTCTTTTCTCCACTAAAAGGTAAAGTAAAAAGGGGCCCCTTTTTCCTTTGAGGTTTACCTTTCATCAACCAAAGGGGGCGTAAGTGGGTTTTAGATCCCTTCCGTAGAGTCAAGGAAAAAACCCCCCGGGAAAATTCAGAAGAACAATGGCTCGTGAAATTTTATGGGTTAAAAAACCAGTGAATTTCTACTCCCAAAGCGAGGTAGTAGATCAAACCCTTTACTTTTTTAGATGAAAGTTTAAGATATCACCTCCGATACCATAAATTCTTGACTAGGGGCTCAGACCAAAACCCAGGCTTCCCCCTTTCTGCCCCCCCTTTTATTTTCCCTGGGCTTTAAGGCCCTTTTAAAATAACCCCAAGGACTCCTTTGTCAATTTACAACGTAATTTCCCTTCTCTTCAGAAATTTCCATAAAAACCGCTAAACAAAATCAATTGTCCAAAAGGAAAAAAATTTTCATAAAATTTGAATATTTAAAAGGTATCTTTCAAGTCATATTCAAAATTTAAAATTTAAAGAATAGACTATTTCCCCCTTTGTTTCCAATCCCCCGGCCCCGAGAACTGTTTTTTAAAAGGGGGACATACCCGCCCGGGGGCCCGGGCATTTCTCCACCGGGGGAAAACCCTTAAAAAAAATTAAGGGGAAAACCCATTTTTTTGGGAAAAAAAGTCTTCCAAAATGTCACTACCCCATTGTAATCGTGGGAAATTTTTTCCCAAAAACATCCTCCTAGGTACCAAAGCATACCTATGGGAAAAAACCAGTCTTTACGGTAAACCTTTTGGGAAAAAGTAGCTATTGAAAACGTTGGCCTTTACTCCCCCTTTTTTCTGGGGGGACATAGAAAAATTAAAAAATTTGGTTGAAAAGCTTTAGTTTCCCTAACCCAAACCTTTAAAGGGCCATAACCACCACAGAGGGGGTGAACCCATTGTCCCCTCTTCCAAGGTTTAACCCCAGAAAATTTTTTCTGCCTGGGGAAAAAATTTACACTACTTAAAGGGAAAACAAAACCCAAATTCGAGTGGGAATCTCTTTACCACACCCCCATCAACCCACTTAATGGGAGGGTTTAGCGCCACATTCGTTCCCAAACCATTTTAAGGAAACTTTGCTCCCTTTAAAACCAAGGGGAGGCCCCAAACCCACCCTTTTCTTTGTTTGCCAGGGGGGAAGTTCCCCGTTGTCTTTGGGGGTTTTCCCCCTTTTGAACTTCTTTTGGGAGACACCCCGAGGCCCAATTTTCCATCCTTCATGACTTAACAATAGGGGTTATCTGAAGGGTTTTTAACTTCTTACCGTTTTTCCTTGACCTTTAAACCAAACGAGGAACCTCTGACATAGTTTTTGAACAAACCAAACTTGCAATGGACCAGTACAAAAAACCTTTTTTTTTCCAAAAAATCAAAAGGAGAATTTTAAATAGGGGAAGTTTTTTACTTTTGCCCATCAAGTCAAAAAAAATTTTTAGTACATAAAGGGCCCCTATAAAGAAATTTAAAAAATTTTGGGAAAGTTGATTACCCTCATAGAAGTCAAGGGGAAACCTAAGCTTTAAAAAAAATCAACATCCTTAAAAATTACCGGGAAAAATTTGGGGGTTTAAATGCCTAAAAACTTGACTTATTTTTTCCCCCCGAACTTAAAAAACCTGAAGAATGTAAGGGGTTGGGAAATTGGGCACCCCTAACTTAGACTATTTTAAAACTACAACTTGGTGACTTGGGCCACTCGGGGACAACCAAAATTTAAAAAAATTAAGAATCAAAGGATGACCATAAAAAACATGAACTACTTTAATATGTGAGTAACTTTCAGACGTCTTTACTGACATTCCACGTGTTACCTCCACGGTAGTCCACAAGATTGACTTAGTGAACGGACAATCCTATCAAACGAAAAATTATACCCAGTTCCAGTTCACCTTAGGGATGCATTTGACGCGAGAGGTAGAACACAATTATTAAAACTAAAGATCATTGAACCTTCAGTATCTTCATATTGTTCACCATAGTCATGTTAAGAAGGAGGATAATTCATATAGACTTGCTATTGACTTCAGAGGCCTTAATGCTATAACTCGGTGGGATGCTGAGCCTATGCCCTTAATAAATAGCTATCTACACAAATTTTATGGCTCTTCCTTCTTTTCAGAGATTGATATTGCGCAGGCATATCATCAAGTAATGTTAGATCCTTCTTCTAAGCAGTACACCACTTTTCCTACACACCAAGGACTGATGCAATATAGAACTATGCCCTTCGGTTTGGTAACTGCCTGTGCTACCTACGTGAGACTGATGAGAAAGTCTTGGTAATATCCAAATGTTTCAGTTTATTTTGATAACATTTACGTAATGACATCCACTGAGTGGGGTAAACATATCCAACATTAACATCAGTTTTGCGTAGGTTACGCTCACATGGCCTCACTGCCAAGCCGAAGAAATGCTTCCTTGGGTATAACAAGATTAGATATCTTGGACTGATACTTTCTAATAACTCTCTGCAGCCTCTCCCCAGTAAGATCAAAGCTTTATTAGAATTTAAATTCCCCAAAACCAAGAAGCTCATGCGTAGCTTTCTTGGTTCTGTAAATTTTTATGCACGGTTTATCCCGAACCTTACTGATCTTACGGGCATCTTATCTGACTTCCTTAAAAAGTCTGTGAAGGAACCTCTTGAACTTTCCGATGTAGCTCGGGAAAAGTTTAATGAGATTAAAAGTATCTTTTTGATAGACCCTATACTTAAGATTCCAGATATTAAAAAAACATTTTGTTTAAGAACTGATGCCTCCAATACTGGCTTAGGTGTGGTGCTACTACAATACCATGATGGTACTCCCTTCCCTGTATGCTTCCTAAGCCGGAAACTCCTTCCCGCAGAAACGAGATACTCCACCATAGAAAAGGAATGTTTGGCCCTTGTGTGGGGTATCTCCAAACTTAAATTTTATTTGCTTGGAAAAGAATTCATTTTAGAAACGGACCACAAACCTTTGATATACCTAGAAACTTTTAAGGGAACCAACAGTCGCCTCTTGAGGTGGACATTGGCACTCCAGGCTTTTAAGTTCCATATTGTGTATATCAATGGTTCATCCAATTATTTCTCTGACTGGTTAAGTTGTGACAGTCAGTAGAAGATTTCTTGCCTTACGCGACTTCCATATGTTAGAACTTTTTCCTCGCCTATTCTTCTTATACTCCTTGACTATAAGTCTTAGTATGGGGGAGTGTGAGGGAAAAGTTCAATAGATAGGAGTAGCGAGGGGGTATATAGTAACAATAGTTTCATTGCCGGCTACTTGTTAAGGTAGGGTAAGTCAAGCTCCCACTATTCCCGCCTTTTTTCCCCCACCCCGAAAGTGATAGTTTGACTGCCAGCTGCTTGTTAAGGTAGGGTCAGTCTAGCTCCCGCTATCCCTTCCCCTCCTTCTTCCCCCCCCCCCCTCGAAAGGTGATGTGTGGGGCTCCATTCCAAACAGTAATCACTAGACTCACAGCTCCCAGCACTACTGTAAGTACATACCTGCCTTGTATTCTAGTGGATTTATTGGTTGAAAAACCCTTTACTTTTGAAACCCAAAATAACTTAGCCTTTCAGTTTTTGCTCTAAGTTGACTGTTAAAGT
>NC_069476.1:853971-870453 GCF_026875155.1 Cherax quadricarinatus | reverse complement strand
TCCAGGTATTCAAAAGATTTGGTGATTGTTATAGTCTCAATTTATTGTAAGTCAAGTCAGGGGGGATATAATATTTAATTCTGCCACCTAATTGTGTTTTGAGCTGAAACACTTTGGAGGATTAGACTCTAGGGACCCGAGATTTTCCAGTGACAACTTGTTTCATTGAGCTCTTTATTATATCAAGGGAACTGTCATGGGACACTCTTGATTTGTTGGTGAGAAGATTGGATGGCCCAAGTGACCCATTCTACTTACTGTTTGCTCGGAGCTGGCATAGAACCCTTCGTTTTCATTAATACATATTGTTTAATTGAAGTAGGATCAAGCCCTCTGTTTTATTTGCGTTTGAATGGAGCAGGAATTGAACCCTCCGTTTTCTTTGATACCCATTTCAGTTTTCCCCTGGTAGTTTAAGTTATTCTGCAAGTATGGATGAATACCAGTTTGTGGATGAACGCTGGAAGTAAGTTAGGAATAACAGGGAAAAAATTTAGAATCTTTCATTAGTGCTAAGATCCAGGAAAAAATTGAGAGAGAGAGAATTGAGAGAGAAGAGAGACAGTTAGAAAGGGAAAGAGAAGAGAAAAAGGAGAGAGAGAGAATCGAAAGAGAAGACAAAAAGGAGCATGATAGACTTGATCGTGAGGAAAGAGCTAAAGTATGTGAGGAACAAGTTAAATTAAGGGAACTTGAGGAAAGAGCAAAGGATAGAGAATATGAGTTAAGGGAGAGAGAAAAGGATCGCGAGCTCGAGCAAGCTAGCCTTGAATTGGAGAATAAAAAGTTAACATTCTCACAACAGCAAATAGATGAAGGAGTAATGGAACAACGTGAAGCTAGTGCACATATTCCAACACCTAATTTACCTCCCTTCACAGAGGGGGAAGACATAACTTCATACATTATCAGGTTTGAAAATACCGCTACCCTCTGTGAATGGCCTGCTGATACCTGGGCTACCAGGTTAGGAATGTTATTTTCTGGTACTGCTTTAAATATCTATGCAACTTTGTCACAGGATATCATATGTAATTATAACCTACTGAAGAAGGCGATCCTTAAAGCATATCAAAAAACCACAAATTCTTACAGGAAGGATTTCAGGTATGCCACCTTACAGCCTGGCCAGAACTTTCAGCAGCTACAGGTAACACTTTCGTTTGTTCGACTTTTGGATAGAGAGTTCAGGAATTGAACTCTTAGAGACTTCATGGTTGCTGACCAGTTCCTGACAGCTCTTCCTCACCAGATACGAACATTCATTAGAGAACGTAACCTGATTAAAACTGAGGAAGTTGCTGAGGCTGCTGACCTGTATGCTGAGGCTCACAATTCCTATAAAGACCTAAAGGGATCGAACCCTAAGGACAAGGGTTCATCAGACCTTAAGAAATCAAAGCCTCTAGTGAAAAGTAAAATGACTTCTTTTATTCCTGTTTGTCATTTGTGTGGTGTTAAAGGACATAAACGTCCAGATTGTCCTTCTAAGAAGGTCCAAAAAGTTGGAAGATGTTTTAAAGACTGTAATGACCAAGCACCCTTCTGTTCAGGAACAGTTAATGGACTTAATGTATCTACCATTTTACGAGACACTGGATGCACATGTATATTATTATTATTATAATCAAGGGGGAAGCGCTAAACCCGGAGGATTATACAGCGCCTGGGGGGGGGGATTATGTGGAAGGTATTCAGGCTTAATTCGGGGAACTGGAGCACAGATCCAATTCCCTAAATCAAGAGCCCCTCACCAACATCAAGGAACCTTCCTTGAGGGGTGCACATGTATAGTCATTTCTGATAAGCTGTTCCCTAATCTTAAAGAAACTCATTCCTCTGCTATACTTTCAGACTACTTGGGCCGTACAGACACTTTTCCTACCATCCGTTGTTACATTAGGTCTAAATGGTTCACAGGTTGGTCTGAAGCCGTACTAGCTCCTATCACTTCTTGCTCCGTACTAATAGGTAATGTAAAAGGTGCCATTCTTCCTTCTGAGGTTGACCTTTCATCACCAAAGATGGATATAAATGTTTCAAATCCTCTTCCTGTAGAGTCGGAGAAGCCCCTCGAAAGTTCAGATGAGACAATGTCTCGTGAGATTCATGTGGGATTAAAAACCAGTGATGCTACTCTCGAAAGCGAGGTAGTAGGATCACCGGTTCACTTGTTAGATGAAAGTGAAGATATCACCTCCGATACCATAAATGTCTTGACTAGGGCTCAGACCAAAGCCCAGGCTTCCCCTACTGTCCATCCTTTGATTTTCCCTGACTTTAAGCCTTTAGATATATCAAAGGACTCCTTTGTCAATTTACAACGTAATTGCCCTTCTCTTCAGAATTGCCATAATGCCGCTAAACAAAATCAAGTGATCCAAAGGAAAAACTTTTCATATAATTTTTTTTTTTATTATCACAATGGCCGATTCCCACCAAGGCAGGGTGGCCCGAAAAAGAAAAACTTTCACCATCATTCACTCCATCACTGTCTTGCCAGAAGGGTGCTTTACACTACAGTTTTTAAACTGCAACATTAAGGCCACAAGGAACGATAATATAGTAATTCTAGGGGACTTTAATTTTAGTCATATTGATTGGAATTTCATGACTGGGAATTTAGAATCTAACGACTTCTTAGAAGTAGTTCAGGATTCTTTTTTGAAGCAATTTGTGACAGAACCTACAACGGGAAATAACCTGCTTGATTTGGTTCTGGCAAACAAGGAAATCCTTGTTAATAATTTATAAATTACAGAGGAACTCGGCACAAGTGATCATAAATCAATTACCTTTAGCATTGAATGGAAGAATGATAATAGGGATAATTCAGTAATGGTCCCAGATTTTCGCTTAGCAGATTACAATGGGCTTAGAGAACACTTATCATCTGTGGACTGGGGTAACGAAGAGAGCTATCAGTATGAGTTTTCTGAACACTATACATGCTGCCCAGAAAACATGAATTCCGTATAAAGAAATTAGATCGAATAGAAATGACCCAAAATGGATGAATAGGCTTAAATATCTTTTAGAGCAGAAGAAAGGCATTTATAGGCGTGTCAAAAGAGGTGAGGGTCTTCTTATGAATCAGTATATTGACATTAAGAGGACCGTTAGAAAGGGGATAAGAAAAGCTAAACGGGACTAAGAAATTAAAGTTGCCAGGGATTCGAAAACCCAAAAAGTTTTTTCCAAGTGTATAGAACAAAAGTTAGAGATAAGATTGGCCCCCTTAAAAATAACTATGGGCATCTTACTGACAAAGAGAATGAAATGTGCCCTATTTTTAATAATTATTTTCTCTCGGTTTTTACTCAGGAAGACACTAATAATATCACAGTAATTAGGTTTTTTAGTGGGCCTGAAAAAGATAAATTATGTAATATCACAGTCACTAACGAATTTTTTTTTTTATCACACTGGCCGATTCCCACCAAGGCAGGGTGGCCTGAAAAAGAAAAACTTTCACCATCATTCACTCCATCACTGTCTTGCCAGAAGGGTGCTTTACACTACAGTTTTTAAACTGCAACATTAACACCCCTCCTTCAGAGTGCAGGCACTGTACTTCCCATCTCCAGGACTCAAGTCCGGCCTGCCGGTTTCCCTGAACCCCTTCATAAATGTTACTTTGCTCACACTCCAACAGCACGTCAAGTATTAAAAACCATTTGTCTCCATTCACTCCTATCAAACACGCTCACGCATGCCTGCTGGAAGTCCAAGCCCCTCGCACACAAAACCTCCTTTACCCCCTCTCTCCAACCTTTCCTAGGCCGACCCCTACCCCGCCTTCCTTCCACTACAGACTGATACACTCTTGAAGTTATTCTGTTTCGCTCCATTCTCTCCACATGTCCGAACCACCTCAACAACCCTTCCTCAGCCCTCTGGACAACAGTTTTGGTAATCCCGCACCTCCTCCTAACTTCCAAACTACGAATTTTCTGTAGACAGCCTGTACTGTCAGAGCACACAGCCTAGCCGTCTGCTCTGACTAGTTCATATTTCGCGGCATTCAGTGCTGCCCTCTGTAGGCCTACCTAGGTCGGTGGGACGCACAGTCCACCCTCTCTCACTCTTGGACCGTCCGACTTGACGTACACTAGTACTCCCCCTCCACGGACTGGCTTGCGGTCACTTCCTCACACTGCCCGTTGTGTACTCACTCCTACCCGATTAAAGCCAATCTAGTCCACGGCCGTATCATTGCTACCTACGCTACCTTCATCGGCACTAAACCGCTGTTCAGCAGCAAGAAAGCAATAACAGTGGTGACAGCGGTGGGATTTATTTGCTCTACATATATTCTATGTTTTATCAGTGAATATTCACCTATGTGCATTGCATTTTGCTATTTTATATACCCAAGTCATTGAGTGTATTTTTGGGAACCTGCTTATTTACCATTAATTACCAAAATTCCTTGTGAAGTTAATTAGTTTTGACCTTGAGATTGTGCAATTTTTTTTCTTTTTGCCAGTGTACACCCTGCTAACACCAGTTAACCTTTGCCATATTCTTGAATTTAATAATTTGCATTTTTATTAATTTTATTTTGTGTGCAATATAGCAATTCTGGATACAGTGTATTTTTTTTTTCTCTGTGATTTTTGGCACTATTCGATACTCTGATATCTTTTCTGTGCCAACTTCCCTTGTGCAAGTGAATTACCCTTTTTTTTGGCGTTTCAATTTGCAACTGCTAGCACCCGCAATCTTTTTAAACTGTGCTTGCAGCACATTTATGTTTTGTAGTACCTGATTTTTTTTAAATTTTTTTGTGCAATTTTTGCTACCGTGTTTACTTCAACCCCTTTTTATAAATTTTGTTGCCAATTTGGAAATTATTGACATCCTTAGCTTCTTTTTTGTGCTTTTCCCCTGTAGTACTTTATTGATACATCCTTTTTTTTGTGTTCAGAGGTATCATATTCCCTTTTTATTTTTTTGGGCCAAATTATTTCTATCACTAAGCATTTACCTAGTACTGGGGTGCTGATTCTTTTTGACCTTTTTTGAATTTGTAGCCAGTGCATACCATTTTTTGCTCTGACCTGTTTACACTTCGTGACCTACTTGCTTTTGAACAATTACGTCAGACAAAGACACGCGTGGCCTGCCGTTACCCAATTCTGCGGGTCCCCGCAATGGTGCCTCAGCCAGCGTGAGCACGGGGCAGGGCTCGAACCCCCAGCACAGTTGGTAAACTTTGGCCAACCCTCGCCCACCAGTGGGCCGGTCTCGTCCATCCGACCCTTTTTTTGAGGGGTCGTGAAAATAGTTTAGAGCCATGGTGCAGTCAGTCGGGGGGACTTTTCAGGTTTATTTGAACCCCAACGGTTTAAAAGACTTCGTGCTGCTGTTGCAGAGGGATCTCACCCGGGGTGATATAGGTGCCTTTGTGCAGCTCAAGCGGTTTGAAAGATTCAGTCTTGGGGGAATTTAAAGGAAATTTTAGGCCTTTTTTGGGCGTAGTCGCCAAGCCATTACATTGAATCGTTCCCAGCGTTTTAGCCAAAATTCAATCCCGGCACAAAACCCCCCGGGTTGCGTTTCCCGGGTTCGGAAAGCCCCCACGGACTTTATACCCGTAAACTCCACAAGGGGGTGGAGGTGTGGCCGATGGCTACAAAAGACATCACCCCCATGCGGGGGTTTCGGCATCATGGGGAGGGATTCGCCCCAACCCTCGGCGCCTTTGAGCGCTGGGACTCGGCCCTCAGCACGACGTCCGGGGTGCATAGACCCCCATCGCCCGCTCAAGCCGCTTCGAGCAAGGAAAGGGTTTCCCGCTTTGGGGGATGACCCCTACCACCTTCCAGTGCCGCCACGTGACCCCGCGGTCGCAGCCGGAAGTCACTTTTGCTGCTGCTGTCGACAGCCCCCCAAAAAGTTTCTAACCCCAGTCCCACTAACTCGTCCCTAAGAAAAAAATTTGACCACAGTAAAACCCTTTGGCCCCATACAAAAAGCAGTACGATTCCGGGCCCCAGGGCGAAACGTCGCCAGCAGACACCACCCCCAAACCTACCGCTAAGGGTAGTGACTTGTTTAAAATTTGGGGGCAAACGAGGGCATCCCTCTGAGTGTTACAAAATTAAAGTCCCGCAAAGTAACCGTCACACCCCCCCATGCTCGTTTCCCAGTAACCAAACCGTCCCATGCTCTTTTTCGGAGGGAGTGGGGTTTTTCCAAAATATTCCAGTCATACCCCCAGAGTGTAACAAGCTCGAAGTATCTGACAGTGAGTGGAGAAAGCAGTCGTGCGAAAGCACATGCTCGTAGAAGCCCTTCCACTAGTTCGGGGGAAGAGGCCGTCCGCAAAACCAGCGAAAAGAGTAGTAACCCTTCGGAGTCGCGTATTCCGCCCCTTCCGAAAGCATCGCCCCCGGGCAGGTCGTTCCGCGGGGGGGGGAAAAACCGAGTGTTTTGCGTTGTTGCGGGGAACTCGAAACCGTTTCCTTCCAGGTCGAGCCTCGTCAAAAAGTGCGAGCCTCGAGCGCTTGACCCCGGGGGACCTCGTCGGCCCTGTAGCCTTCATTTTGGGTAGACCCCCATTGGGGACCGCTCATCGAGTCCATGTCCAAAAATAACCTTTTCGCTTTTCCTAGAAAAGGGTTTCGGGGGTTAAACTTTGCCCGCTCCCCCTTTTCAGAGACATTGGCCTTCACGCGGCCATGTTGACAGACCCGTCTGCCATTCAGCCCTTAAAGGGGAGTCTGGGGAAACCGCTGACGTTTTCGGGGTCGCACAACGTTTGAATTTGTGGCCAGGGTCACGCTGTCCGCAAAATTTTTTAAGTCGTAGATGGATTTTTTTCCAGGGTGCCCTGTCTAGGGTTCAAAACCAGGCAGTTTAGGATCCGTTTAGCCCAGTGGGGGGTAAAGGGAATTCAACTGAGGGATTGCCCTTCTGGGGCTGCGCTTTAGGATCCACTAGTGCTACTTGTCTCAAGTATGCACATGCCTAAAAATTTTTGGAAACGGGGAGTTTCCATACCATTCTCCCGGGGTCGGTCTCTTGTCCTGATCGCCCTCTTAGTAAGCTCTTCCCCATCACCCCCTGGCATCACGGTAGTTCCCATAAAACCCCAGTCGGGGACCCCCAGTCAACCTTCCTCAAACTCTGACGCTGTTGTAGAGACCAGCTTTGTCAAGCCGCGTATCCCTGTCGGCAGGCGACGTTGACCGTGTCATGGATCAGGGCAAGTTATGCTTGTACAAATTTGGGGACGTCACTTTGTCAGCTAACTCGCTCACTCCTTTAGGTGTACGTGGCAGGTTTGAAGGAGCCCCTGTGCGGGTTTGACAACGAACATGCCGAGTAAAGGGCCTCCCTTGAACCACCCTTGCCACAGTGCAACGTGGAAAGTTGCAAGTCCTTGTTTCCATGCATTCGAGAATTTCCCTGCGGAAAAAAACCTCACTTGTGCCTTTGTCAGTTTTCCCTCCCCCGGTGAGATGGAGGGTGAAGCCCCTGACTTTCCTTGTGAGTGCGTTCTCCCAGGCGAGTTGCTGTGACTTTTCCAACACCCCAGTGCGGGAAGATGATCTCTTTGACAGATATCCTAAGAGGTCCCAAACTTTCCAGGTTTCAATGTGCCTTTCTGCAGTTGCACTAGATGGGGCAATGGGTTTGGGCCCCCTGATCTTCACCGTATTCATTGAAAAAGGGTACAAAACCCCATTTTGTACCTGCGTATGCCTGCCCATGCGCAAAGTCTTCCCCCGAAGAATCATTCCCCGGATGCTCCTGAGGGTTTTTGAGGGTCCCTTCCCCGTGGAAGCTCCCTTTTTGGTTCCCAAGAAAGACGAACCTGGCCCCCTGTTATGATTACAGGAAACTAAAATGATTACCATCCAGACTTTTTCCTTTTCCAGTTCAAAGACCTGTTGCAGACATCGGTTTAAAAGGTCTTTTAAAACCTTGTCTTTTTTAAGGTTTTGGCGATCCCCCTCGATGATGAGGTAGAGAGTTGAACTTTCTCTACTCCAAATGGTCTTACCCGTTTTAGGGGAGGGTGCCCTTCGGCTTGCGCGGGAAACCCAATCAGTTTAGTCGTTTTTTTGGGCGACAATTTTCCGTACCCCCCTAGGTGGCACGCTCATGGTTACCTGGATGATTCATGTCATGCGCAAAATTCCCGTACATTTGAAAACTTGACAGGGAAATTTGGGCCCCGGTGCCAGGCAAAAATTTAAGGGAAAGCTCTCCAAATGTCATTTCCCCGGGAAAGGGAAAAAAAAATTTCTGGGTCACGTAGTAACTCAGAATGGCAAAAGAACGGAGATCTAAAATCTCGGCCGTGAGAAATTCCCCCAACCATGCGGCGGATGCAGTCCCTCCTTTATAGGCCGGCGGGTTTCTACCCCCCTTTACGCAGGGTTTTTCCCCCATTGCTGCACCCCTGACACGCTTCTCAAGAAGGGTGCCCCTTTTGAGTGGGCGTGCGATCAGGAAAACGAGCTTTTTTCTTTTTTAAAAACAAGTTAACATCAGCCCCAACCCTTAGATTCCCTGATTTCACCAAGGGATTTACCTTGACAGATGCCAGCAAAGTTGGCTCGGGGCGTCTTGTCACAAGAATCAATGGGGGCAACGCCATTTCCTATGCTAGCCGTGTTCTTACTAAAAACGGAAGTCAATTTTTTCAGTGACAAGCTAGAACTTTTCCATTGTATGGGGCCCCGACATTTTCGGGAATCATCTTCATTATCCCATCAAGATTTTTACAGATTTTTACCCAGTGGCCCTTTTTGCAATAAGAACTCTCGGGAAAAACATGTCGGGGGTCGCTCACGTTCAAAATACAACCCCCGAAATTTGCTATGTCCCAGGTAAAAAAAGTTTTAGCTGATCCCGGGCGAGACATATAGCATTCGTGAGTGTCGGCAAATTTTGTTCTCTGTTGAGGATCTCGGAAACCCAAGGGCGGACCCGGGTGGTCTCCAGTCCTTCGTTTTCCCGACCAAGGGGAGTTGACTTTCAGGTCAAGTCTCCCCCTTCCACTGAAGGATTTAGTGGTAACCAAGGAGTACTGTGCCGTGTTGCCAGCTAGGGACCCCGGGAGAACCCTATACCAAAATGGTGTACCCCATGATACCATACTCTTAGGTTGTCCCCAATGCCCCGGTGTACGCACCCCGGGGAAAGGACCGCAGATCAAACGGGGGCGAATGAAATATTTCTGGCCTAAGAGGCATGGGCATTGCCAAGCATGTACACCAGTGTTTTTGTCTGCCTACACAAAGGGTACCATTAAGTCCCAACCCCATTTTAAATATCCCCTTACAAAGGAGCCCCGGGGGAAACTTCTGTCGACCTGTTGACGAACTTCTCGACCTCGGAGAAGGGAAATAAGCACCTCTTGTAAAAGGTAGATAACTTGAGCGGTACAGTGAAATTTTAACCCCTCCCTGAAAAAAACCCCGGGGGGGCGGCGCTAGTGCTTTCCGTGAGCTGTTGTTTTTCTCTACTTGCCCCCCGTGTCCCTTTTTCAGACAAAGGGTCTGAGTTTATAAATGGCATAATGCAGGGTCTTTCTCCAGATTAACATTCTCGCGCCAGTAGCCCACGCCCCCGGAGTAATGGGCTTGCTGAACGTACAAATCGCAAAGTCCTGGGGTGCTAGAGTAAACCCTTTAAACCCAAATTGTACTACGGGGTGAGGCTATCCCGTGTTCATGTCATTAAATTCCCCCCTCAAAAACCCCGATCGGTGGACACCTCATTTTGCTTTGTTGGTTATGCAAGGCACCCTATGAAATTCTGTTTACTCCACCCAACCCACTTCGATACTGATAACCCCATGAGTAAAATGAGGACAAAGCAGCTTTTCTTCCGCGGGGGCGAGAGAACCCTTATGAAAGCTATGATAGGTTCACGTCCCAGCGCAATGCCCCCGCCCAAGGGGAAACAAAGGGAAACCGGTTGCAAAGTTAGTTGCTCAACCCAGTGCAACCCAGGTAGCACAAAATTTTTCCCAAATTTGTGGGGCTTACCGTGTCCTAGACAGCTCCGTGGCAAAAGTTTGAGGTGAGGGAGATTGCACGGGGAAATATCAAGGAAAACCCACCGACACAGATATTGGACCTATGCAGGCCCAAGTAAGGGTGGAGGCGCGGCGTTAACGCCCCATCAATAAAGTTTGGGGGCAAACCTCTATCCCCCTTTTCCCATACTACCCGGTAGGAAGACGGGGCCCATAAGGGTCCATACTTTGGCCCCGACCCCGGACAAAAGTACATTTCTGTGACATTGACGTACTACTACTTGTCCGACTACGCTTGTTATGTAAAATTTTTTGCTTGCAAAATGGGTATAAATGCCACACATTTTATAGTAGTCGATAATAAGGGGCAGGGGGGGACAACATCTGTAATTATGTAAATATTTTAGAAGGGTACCCAGAGGTAATGAATTCCATGGGTATATATTATGTATGTATGTGCATCAGTGTTTTTTTAACTAAAATAAAAAAAAGCCCCGTATTACGGTCAGGCAGTGCTGCCCTCTGGTTTCAGTACACCTTTGGAAATGCTACTGTAGTCATTGTTTGCAGTGTGAGGTGCAATAACGTTAGTAGACGATGGTCAAATGATGTTCGCCCTGCGGCAACCTTTATAGAAGATTTTGTTCCAGTCTGACGTTCCCGGGGTCTCTACTCGATGAACAGCGGGCAAACATTTTCTCTTCCCCTGGGTGGGGGGATTTTTTTTTGGGGCCTGTTGCATTTTTTTTTTTTCCCTTTTTTATTTACTGTGAGCGAAAGCCCTTTCCCCCTCTGGGGTAGCTATGTAATTTCCTTTAACCTTGGGCCCCCCCTATTGTCGCGCAGGGCGATGCAGGTGCGTGGCGAGAAATGTAGACAGCCTGTACTGTAGAGCCACGCCTAGCCGTCTGGGTCTGACTATTCATATTTCGCGGGGTTAGTGCTGCCCTCTGTGGCCTATCTAGGTTGGTGGGACACAATCCACCCCCTCTCACTCTTGGACCGTCCGACTTGACTACACTAGTATCCCCTCCCGGGCTGGCTTGCGGTCACTTCCTCACCCCCCCTGCCCTTGTTTACTCACTCCCACCCCATTAAAGCCATCTTTCCACGGGCCCTACATTGCTACCTATGACCTTCATCGGCACTAAAAAAAATGTTCGCACAAGAAAGCAATAAATTTTTTGCTTTTTTCACACAACACATTGCTCCGACATGACATTTCCCCTGCCCCCAGCCCTTCTCCCCGCTGAAAAATTTATCACAATCTTCACACCCATATAAGAGCGTTGGAAAAAAAAACTCCTAATTTCCCCCCTTTGCCTCCAAGGGCAAAGTTCTTTGTCTCCACAGACTCCTAAGTGCACCACTCACCCTTTTCCCCTCATCAATTCTATGATTCACCTCATCTTTCATAGACCCATCCGCTGACACGTCCACTCCCAAATATCTGAATACATTCACCTCCTCCATACTCTCTCCCTCCAATCTGATATCCAATCTTTCATCACCTAATCTTTTTGTTATCCTCATAACCTTACTCTTTCCTGTATTCACTTTCAATTTTCTTCTTTTGCACACCCTACCAAATTCATCCACCAATCTCTGCAGCTTCTCTTCAGAATCTCCCAAGAGCACAGTGTCATCAGCAAAGAGCAACTGTGACAACTCCCACTTTATGTGTGATTCTTTATCTTTTAACTCCACGCCTCTTGCCAAGACCCTCGCATTTACTTCTCTTACAACCCCATCTATAAATATATTAAACAACCACGGTGACATCACAACATCCTTGTCAAAGGGCCCCTACTTTTACTGGGAAATAATTTCCCTCTTTCCTACATACTCTAACTTGAGCCTCACTATCCTCGTAAAAAACTCTTCACTGCTTTCAGCAACCTACCTCCTACACCATACACCTGCAACATCTGCCACATTGCCCCCCTATCCACCCTGTCATACGCCTTTTCCAAATCCATAAATGCCACAAAGACCTCTTTAGCCTTATCTAAATACTGTTCACTTATATGTTTCACTGTAAAACCTGGTCCACACACCCCTACCTTTCCTAAAGCCTCCTTTCATCTGCTATCCTATTGTCCGTCTTACTCTTAAGTCTTTCAATAATAACTCTACCATACACTTTACCAGGTATACTCAGCAGACTTATCCCCCTATAATTTTTGCACTCTGTTTTATCCCCTTTGCCTTTATACAAAGGAACTATGCATGCTCTCTGCCAATCCCTAGGTACCTTACCCTCTTCCATACATTTATTAAATAATTATGTTTATCAGTCACTAACGAAATGGCTATCAAACAAATAGACCGTTTGAAGCAAAGTAAGTCGCCGGGTCCTGATGAGCTTTTTTCAAGGGTTCTTAAGGAATACAAAATGGAACTCTGTGAACCTTTAACTAATATTTTTAATTTATCTCTTCAAACAGGTGTAGGGCCTGATATGTGGAAGATGGCTAATGTAATTCCTATTTTTAAAACAGGGGACAAATCGTTACCGTCAAATTACCGCCCAATAAGCCTAACCTCAATTGTAGGAAAGTTACTAGAGTCAATTATAGCTGAGATTATAAGAAGCCATCTCGATAGGCATAATTTGATTGATACTCAACACGGTTTCACCAGGGGCCGTTCCTGCCTAACTAATTTATTAACCTTCTTCAGCAAAGCTTTTGAGGCCGATTGATCATGATAAAGAATTTTAATATGTTTATTTAGATTTTAGTAAGGCTTTTGATAGAGTACCACATCAGAGACTGTTGAAGAAAGTGGCTGCTCATGACACCGGGGGGAAAAAATGCTGTCATGGATCGAGTCATGGCTCACTAATAGGAAGCAGTGTGCATAAATGGGGTTAAATCTGAGTGGGGATCTGTAACAAATGGCATTCCGCAGGGATCAGTTTTAGGCCCATTGTTTATATATATAAATGATCTTGACGAGAGAATTACTAGTGACATATGCAAATTTGCTGATGACACGAAGATAGGATAATCGATTCAGACGCTGATGTCTCAGAACTTCAGGAAGATTTAGACAAACTCAGTTTGTGGTCAGAAAAGTGGCAGATGCAGTTCAATGTAGATAAATGTAAAGTTCTAAAGCTCATTAATGTCCATAACCACCAGGCCCGGTGGCCTGGTGGCTAAAGCTCCCGCTTCACACACGGAGGGCCCGGGTTCGATTCCCGGCGGGTGGAAACATTTCGACACGTTTCCTTACACCTGTTGTCCTGTTCACCTAGCAGCAAATAGGTACCTGGGTGTTAGTCGACTGGTGTGGGTCGCATCCTGGGGGACAAGATTAAGGACCCCAATGGAAATAAGTTAGACAGTCCTCGATGACGCACTGACTTTCTTGGGTTATCCTGGGTGGCTAACCCTCCGGGGTTAAAAATCCGAACAAAATCTTATCTTATCTTATCTTATCTAACTTAGCTGTATAGAATGCAAAAAGGATTTGAGGGTTATGGTAAGCCTGTCCAGGTCTCTCTGAAGTCCTGCCTGGTCCTCGTCTGATTTAATTCTTCTCATTAACTTCACATCATCAGTGAACAGGGACACCTCTGAGTCTATCCCTTCCATCATGTCATTCACATATACCAGAAATAGCACTGGTCCTAGGACTGACCCCTGTGGGACCCCGCTCGTCACAGGTGCCCACTGTGATACCTCATCCTGCATCGTGACTCGTTGCCTCCCTGTTAATATTCTCAGACCCATTGCAGTGCCTTCCCGTTTTACGGCCTGATCCTCTAGTTTTCTGCACTAGTGTTGTGGGATTGTGTTGAACCCCCTTTGCAGCCCCAAGAAAATGAATAAAACCCACCCCTCTCTATTTTTACTTAGTAACCTTCGTCAAGAACTCCAGGGTTGTGACACAGGATTTGCCTTTCCCATGAATCCGTGCTATCGTGTTTATAATTTTGTTCCGTTCCGGTGCTCCACCACCTCCTCCTGAAAATCTTCTCCAGTTTTTTGCATACTTCATTATATTATTATAATCAAGGGGAAGCGCTAAACCCGGGGATTATACAGACATACAACAGGTCTGTGACACGGGTCTGTAATTTAGGCCTCTTTTCTGTCTCCTTTTTTAAAAGTGGGAATACATTTCGGTCTCCATCCCTCAGGTAGTTCCCCATTTTTTCAAGGGATGTGTTGAAGTTGGGGTTTAAATGGCAACACAGTATATCTGCCCCCCTCCCTGGGACCCAGGGGAGATGTTGCCCGGGCCCCATTGCCTTTGGGTACAAGGTCATTAGCCCCTTCTTCACCTCCCCCTCTTTGTGTGCGTATGTCCAGCCCCCTGGGTCAAACCCCTGTTGGAGTCCCCATCTGTCCTGTCTTCCAACCCTTCCTGTCTCCACTTTGAATATTTCCCTTAAATTTCCTGTTGAGCTCCTCGCTACCTCTTGATCGTTTTTTTTGGTTTTTCCCACCTTCTTTCCTCAGCCTGATACCTGGTTTTTTGACTGTTTCTTTTTTTAAAGTGCTAAACGCAGTTTGGGGGCAGAATTGGCTTTCGATGCTATGTCTTTTCGTACTTCACTGGGCCTACCCCTTTTTTTTGCATATTTATTTCTGACTCTCGATGACTGTTTTTCCCGTGTGTGTGTTGTGTGTGTGTGTGTGTGTGTGTGTTTGTGTGTGGTGTGTGTGTGTGTGGTGTTTGTGTGGTGTGTGTGTGTGTGTGCGTGTGTGCATGTGCATGTGTGTGGTGCTGTGCTGTGTGGTGCATGGTGTGTGTGTGGATGTGTGTGTGCAGTGTGTGGCATGGTGTGTGTGTGTGTGCATGTGTGTGGATGTGTGTGTGCTGTGTGGTGCATTGTGTGTGTCTGTGTGTGCATGTGTGTGTGCATGTGTGTGCATGGTGTGCTGTGGCTGGTGGTGCATGTGTGTGCATGTTGTGTGATTGGGTGGGATGTTGTGGCATGTACTCACCCAGTTGGGTTGCAGGGGGCGAGTCGAGCTCCCGGCCCCGCCTCTTCATGATCGCTACTAGGGCACTCTCCCTGAACCGTGGCTTTATCATACCTCTGCTTAAAAGCTAGTATGGATCCGCCCCCACTACATCGTTCCCAAACTATTCCCTTATGCAAATTTGTGGCTGAAGAAAAACTTCCTAAATCCCCGGATTCATCTGGTCTTCAACTTCCAACTGTGTCCCCTTGTTACTGTGTCCAATCTCTGGAACATCCTGTCTTTGTCCACCTTGTCAATTCCTCTCAGTATTTTGTATGTCGTTATCATGTCCCCCCTATCTCTCCTGTCCTCCAGTGTCGTCAGGTTGATTTCCCTTAACCTCTCCTTGTAGGACATACCTCTTAGCTCTGGGACTAGTCTTGTTGCAAACCTTTGCACTTTCTCTAGTTTCTTTACGTGCTTGGCTAGGTGTGGGTTCCAAACTGTGTGTACTCACCTAATTGTACTCACCTAATTGTGGTTGCAGGGGTCGATACTCAGCTCCTGGCACTGCCTCTTCACTGATCGCTACTGGATCCTCTCTCTCTCTACTTCCTGAGCTTTGTCATACCTCTTCTTAAAACTATGTATGGTTCCTGCCTCCACTACTTCACTTGCTAGGCTATTCCACTTGCTGACAACTCTATGACTGAAGAAATACTTCCTAACGTCCCTGTGACTCGTCTGAGTCTTCAGCTTCCAGTTGTGACCCCTTGTCCCTGTGTCCCCTCTCTGGAACATCCTATCTCTGTCCACTTTGTCTATTCCCCGCAGTATCTTGTATGTCGTTATCATGTCTCCCCTGACCCTTCTGTCCTCCAGTGTCGTCAGTCCGATTTCCCTTAACCTTTCCTCATACGACATTCCCCCGAGCTCTGGGACTAGCCTTGTTGCAAACCTTTGTACTTTCTCTAACTTCTTGACGTGCTTGACCAGGTGTGGGTTCCAGACTGGTGCTGCATACTCCAGTATGGGCCTAACATACACAGTGTACAGTGTCTTGAACGATTTCTTATTAAGGTATCGGAACGCTATTCTCAGGTTTGCCAGGCGCCCGTATGCTGCAGCGGTTATTTGGTTGATGTGTGCCTCCGGTGATGTGCTCGGTGTTATGGTCACCCCAAGGTGTGCATGTATGCGTGCATGTATGTGTGCATGTGTGTGTGCATGTGCATGTGTGTGTGTGCGTGTGCATGTGCGTTTTTTTCTTGAATCAAGAGCCAGTTTACTTATAATGTGAACATTTTTTTACCATGAGCTGTACAATATGTAAATATATAATATATTCTACACAAATTACTTTAGGATAAAAAATAGATTGTATATAATTTTTTAGAATTTTTCATTATGCATATTGATAATTGCAGCGCTGTAACTTGGCATTTGTCTGGAAATTAAAATGTTTTCAATATTGATTTTATTCTTCAGAGAACACTTGTCTCTTAACAGACTACTACATCAAACTTTGTTATTCTAATAAACTTAGAGCTAAATTTCTTT
>NC_069476.1:775875-853471 GCF_026875155.1 Cherax quadricarinatus | reverse complement strand
CACAGGACTAGCACTTTTGAATTTAAAATGCATTAGGCATGTATGCTAAGGGTAATTTTAGTATCTAGAGTGAAGTAGCACTTGAATTAGAACTGTATAACTGTAGTCTACGTAGGCTATTGTAGTGCTACGTATTTCTACTGTAGTACTATGATTTCTACGAGCGCTACTTTAGTTACGTATTTTACTGTAGGCCACGTATACACTTGGCGCTACTGTAGTGTACTGTAGGCACTGTGTAACTATGTGCTACTGGGATACTATGTATAACGGAAATGTACTACTACTGTACGCTGCTGTGCGCTACTTAATGCTATGTATGCTTTTGTGCTACTGTAGTGCACTGTGGCTACTGTACGCTACTGGTACTCTGTAGTACTACAGTAGTGCTGCGTAGCGCTACTGAGTGCTACTGTGTGCTACTGTAGTACTACTGTAGTACTATTTTAGTGTATTTATACTACTGTAGTATACTTAGTGCTCTGTAGTTTTTGTAGGCTATTAGTGCTAATTAATACTTAGTGCTCTGTAGCGCTACTGTAAGGGTATGTTTTTGTGCTAGTGTATGCAGTAGTGCACTGTATGGCTACTGTAGAAATCAGTAGTGCTACGACGCTACTATGTGCTACTGTTTGCATGTATAGTACTGTGTACTACTGTGTTCAAAAAGCCCCCCTGTAGTACCGTTACTACTGTAGTGCTCGTGTTTTATTGTGTGTACTATAGTACTAGTAGTGCTCGATGCATTGTAGGGTATGAGTGCTGCGAGTACTACGTGTGCTAATGAGTGCTCTTTTTTGGCACTGTAGTACTACTGAACTACTGTGTGCTAGTAGCGCTACTGTGTACACGTAGAAATACTGTAACTATGCAGGGTTCTGTAGGCTCTGGTGCAATGTTGCTATGTATGCCGGTATGCTACGTAGTACACTGTAGTGGGAAATGTAGAGCATTGCAGTGTACCAGAAATACTGAGTACTACGTAGTGCTATTGTATGCACTGTAGTGCACTGAGCTACTGGTATTATGTAGCGCTACTGTATACTATGTATACTATTGTAGGCTACTGTAGGGACTGTGTGCTACTGTAGACTACTGTAGTTCACTTTGTACTACTGAGTACTACTGTAGTCTATAAGTACACTGTAGTGCTATTGTTGTACGCAGTGCTATTTTGTGCTCTTTTTTTACTACTGAGACTACTGAAGTACTAAGTAGTACTACTCTAGTACTACTGTAGTGCTATTGTAGTGCAAGTAGTGCTTGTTGCTACGAAATGCTCTGTATGCTCGTAGTTACTGTGTACTACTGTTACTACGAGTGCTAGGGAGTGCTACTTTGCTACTGTAGACTATTTATGTATTTTCGTCTACTGTGACTACTGTAGTGCTTTTTAAACTACTGTAGTCCTCTGTAGTGTATTGTAGTGCTAAAGTTGTACTGTATCTACTTATGCTTTGTAGGCTCGAGTAGTAGTGAGCTACGTAACTATTTTAGACTACTGTTAGTGCTACGAAGTGCTACTGTATGCTATGTAGTGCACTCAGTTTCACTTTAGTGCTACTCTAGTCTACTGTGCGCTGCTGATGCTTTGTAGTGTACCTTTAGTGCTACGTAGTGCTATTTTTAGTGCAACTGTTTGGTACGTGTGTACTGTAAATCTACTGTATCTACTCTGTGCTACTGTGTGCTACTGTAAAACTACTGTAGTGCTACTGTAGACACTTAGTGCTACTGTATGCTGTTTTTGTGCTACTGTAACGCTTCGTATGTATTGTAGTGCTACGGTACTACTGTTGTGCTAAGTAGCCTACTGTTGCTACTGTAGTGCACTGTAGTGCACCTTAGTGTAAGTAGTGCTACTGTAGTGCTACTGTAGTGCTACGTAGTGCTACTGTAGTGCTGTTGTAGTGCACTGTGCGAAATGATGCAATTGTAGTGCTACTGTAGTGCGGGTGTGTACTCTGTAGTGTACTGAGCGCTCGTAGTCTACGTAGTGCTACGTATCTACGTAGTGCTATTTTAGTGCAAATGTAGTGTCGTAGTGCTACTGTAGTGCTGTTTAGTAAAACGTAGCCTACTGTAGTGCAAGTGGCTACTGTAGTGCTACTGTAGTACTACTGTAGTGTCCTGAGTGCTACGAGTATACGTAGTGCTAAGTAGGCTACTTTGCGTATGTATGCTATTTAGTGACTGTAGTGCTACGTAGTGCACTGTAGCGCACTGTAGTACTACTGTATACTACGTAGCTCTGTAGTAAATACTGTAGTGCACGTAGGCTTCGTAGTAACTTTTTTGCTACTGTAGCGCTACGTATACACTGTAGTCTACTGAGCGCTACTGAACTACTGAACACTACGTAGCGCTACTGTGTACTACTTGGGGTTACGCCCCTGTACTGTAGGCTACTGTAGTACTACTGTAGTACTACTGTAGTGTACTGCAGTAGACTGTAGTACTCTGTATCTACTGTAGTGCTATTGAGTGCACTGTAGTGCTACTGTATCTAAAAGTAGTACTACTGTAACTACTGTAGTGCTACTGAGTAGTACTGTTTTAAATACTGTATACACTGTAGTCATTGTATGCTAGTAGTGCTACGTAGACACTCTAGTCTATGAGTACTCTTAAATACTACGTATGCTTTTTTAGTACTACTTGTACTACTGTAGTACAATGTGTACTACCCCAGTGCTTGTAGGCACTGAGTACTACTGTATACTACTGTTGCTTTGTATACACGAGTGCTACGAGTACTACTGTAGTACTATGTAGGTATTGTGTGCTACTGAGTGTACTGTAGCTACTTTAGTATACGTGTCACGTAGTACTACTATAGTCACTTTACTATTTAGTCACTGCACTGCTTTGTATGCTACTGTAGTCTACGTGTACTACGAAGACTACGTAGTAACTGTAGTACTCTCTAGTGCTATTGTAGTGTACTCAGTGCATTTTATGCACGTAGTGTACGTAGTGCTACGTGTACTACTGTTACACTGAAATTTTACTTAGTGCTATTGTATCACTGTATGCTCGTAGTCTACGTGTGCTATTGTCGTACACGTAGTATACTGAGTGCATTTTGTTCATGTGTACTACGTAGTGCATTGTAGTGTACGAGTTACTGTAGTATCTGTAGTGCAAAAACTTAGTATCGAATATACTGTATACTTTTAGTCTACTGTATGCTACTGTAGTACTACGTAGTGCTACTGAGGCACTGTAGTACTACGTAGTATACTGTACGTACTGTATTCTACTGTAATACTGTAGTGCTTTGTAGTGCTGCTCTGTGCACGTAGTATACTTTGTGCTACTGTAGCGCACTTAGTGCTAGTAGTGCTACTGTAGTGCACGTGTACTACGTAGTGCCTTAGCGCTACTGTAGTACTACTGTAGTGCTACTTTAAATGCACTGTATGCTACGTGGCTACTCTAGGCAACTTTGTGCACTCTAGTTACGTAGCGGCGTAGTGCATTGTAGTGCCAATGTATGCTACAGTTTAGTGCCCCCACTGTATGCAATTGTAGTACTACTGTAGTGCACTTATGCTCTGAAAAACTACGTAGTCTTTGTGTGCTACTTAGTGCTACTGAGTGCTGTTGTATGACTGTAAACGCTTTTGTAGTGCTATTGTAGTCCTGTAGTAAACTGTTTTTGCTACGTGCGCTACTGTAGTGCTATTTATCTTTCTGTAGTGCTACTGTGTGCTACTGTAGGCTACTTTTTGCTGTTGTGTGTACGTACGCTACTGAGTGCTATTTTAGTGCTACGTAGTGCTGCTGTAGTCTACTGTAGTGCTACTGTACGCAACTGTAGGCTACTGTAGTGCACTGTAGTCTACTGTTGTGCTATTGTAGTGCACGTAGTGCTATGTAGCTACTGTAGTACTGTTGTAGTGTACTGTACGCTACTGTAGTGCTATTGTAGTGCTACTGTAGTGCTACTGTAGTACTACTGTAGTGCTACTGTAGTGCTACTGTAGTGCTACTGTAGTTCTACTGTAGTACTACTGTAGCGCTACTGTAGTACTACTCTAGTACTATTGTAGTGCTACTGTAGTGCTACTGTAGTGCTACTGTAGTACTACTGTAGTTCTACTTTAGTACTACTGTAGTACTACTGTAGTACTACTATAGTACTACTGTAGTGCTATTGTAGTGCTACTGCAGTGCTATTGTTGTGCTACTGTAGTACTACTGTAGTACTACTGAAGTACTACTGTAGTACTACTGTAGTACTACTGTAGTGCTATTGTAGTGCTACTGTAGTGCTATTGTAGTGCTACTGTAGTGCTACTGTAGTGCTACTGTAGTACTACTGTAGTACTACTGTATTACTACTGTAGTGCTATTGTAGTGCTACTGTAGTGCTACTGTAGTACTACTGTAGTGCTATTGTCGTACTACTGTAGTACTACTGTAGTGCTATTGTAGTACTACTGTAGTACTACTGTAGTGCTATTGTAGTGCTACTGTAGTGCTACTGTAGTACTACTGTAGTGCTATTGTAGTGCTACTGTAGTAGTAGTGTAGTACTACTGTAGTACTATTGTAGTACTACTGTAGTGCTACTGTAGTACTACTGTAGTGCTACTGTAGCGCTACTGTAGTACTACTGTAGTACTACTGTAGCGCTACTGTAGTACTACTGTAGTACTACTGTAGTGCTATTGTAGTGCTGCTCTAGTGCTACTGTAGTACTACTGTAGTGCTACTGTAGCGCTACTGTAGTGCTATTGTAGTGCTACTGTAGTGCTACTGTAGTACTACTGTAGTGCTACTGTAGCGCTACTGTAGTACTACTCTAGTGCTACTGAAGTGCTACTGTAGTGCTACTGTAGTGCTACTGTAGTACTACTGTAGTGCTATTGTCGTACTACTGTAGTACTACTGTAGTGCTATTGTAGTACTACTGTAGTACTACTGTAGTGCTATTGTAGTGCTACTGTAGTGCTACTGTAGTACTACTGTAGTGCTATTGTAGTGCTACTGTAGTAGTAGTGTAGTACTACTGTAGTACTATTGTAGTACTACTGTAGTGCTACTGTAGTACTACTGTAGTGCTACTGTAGCGCTACTGTAGTACTACTGTAGTACTACTGTAGCGCTACTGTAGTACTACTGTAGTACTACTGTAGTGCTATTGTAGTGCTGCTCTAGTGCTACTGTAGTACTACTGTAGTGCTACTGTAGCGCTACTGTAGTGCTATTGTAGTGCTACTGTAGTGCTACTGTAGTACTACTGTAGTGCTACTGTAGCGCTACTGTAGTACTACTCTAGTGCTACTGAAGTGCTACTGTAGTGCTACTGTAGTGTTACTCTAGTGCTACTTTAGTGCTACTCTAGTGCTACTGTAGCGCTGCTGTAGTGCTATTGTAGTGCTACTGTAGTGCTACTGTAGTGCTATTGTAGTGCAACTGTAGTGCTACTGTAGTGCTACTGTAGTGCTACTGTAGTACTACTCTAGTGCTACTGTAGTGCTACTGTAATACTACTGTAGTGCTACTGTAGTACTACTGTAGTGCTACTGTAGTGCTGTTGTAGTGCTACTGTAGTACTACTGTTGTGCTACTGTAGCGCTACTGTAGTGCTACTGTAGTGCTACTGTAGTGCTACTCTAGTGCTACTGTACGATGCTACTGTAGTGCTTGTAGTGCTACTGTAGTGCTAACGTTGTATGCTATGTGCGTATGTGGCTATGTAGCTGGGTATGTAGTACTACTGTAGTGCTACTGTAGCGCTACTGTAGTACTACTGTAGTGCTACTGTAGTGCTACTGTAGTGCTACTGTAGTGCTACTGTAGTGCTACTGTAGTGCTACTGTAGTGCTACTGTAGTGCTACTGTAGTGCTACTGTAGTGCTATTGTAGTGCATACTGTAGTGCTACTGTATGCTATCTGTTTGTGCTACTGTAGTGACTACCTTGTAGTGCTACTGTAGTGCTACTGTAAGTACTACCTAAGTGCTACTGTAGTACTACTGTAGTGCTACTGTAGTGCTATTGTAGTGCTACTGTAGTACTACTGTTGTGCTACTGTAGCGCTACTGTAGTGCTACTGTAGTGCTACTGTAGTGCTACTGTAGTGCTACTCTAGTGCTACTGTAGTGCTACTGTAGTGCTACTGTAGTGCTACTGTAGTGCTTGTAGTGCTACTGTAGTGCTACTGTAGCGCTACTGTAGTGCTATTGTAGTGCTACTGTAGTGCTGCTGTAGTACTACTGTAGTGCTACTGTAGCGCTACTGTAGTGCTACTGTAGTGCTACTGTAGTGCTATTGTAGTGCTACTGTAGTGCTACTGTAGTGCTACTGTAGTGCTGTTGTAGTGCTACTGTAGCGCTACTGTAGTGCTATTGTATTGCTACTGTAGTGCTACTGTAGTTTCTTTTACTTTAGTATGCCCACGTTTGTGGCTACTGTAGTACTACTGTAGTGCTACTGTAGTGCTACTCTAGCGCTACTGTAGTGCTATTGTAGTGCTACTGTAGTGCTACTGTAGTGCTACTGTAGCGCTACTGTAGTACTACTGTAGTACTACTGTAGTACTACTGTAGTACTACTGTAGTGCTACTGTAGTGCTTCTGTAGTACTACTTTAGTGCTACTGTAGCGCTACTGTAGTACTACTGTAGTACTACTGTAGCGCTACTGTAGTACTACTGTAGCACTACTGTAGCACTACTGTAGTACTACTGTGGCGCTACTGCAGTGCTACTGTAGTGCTACTGTAGTACTACTGTAGTACTACTGTAGTGCTACTGCAGTAGTACTGTAGTACTACTGTAGTACTACTGTAGTGCTATTGTAGTGCTACTGTAGTGCTACTGTAGTACTACTGTAGTACTACTGTAGTACTACTGTAGTGCTACTGCAGTGCTACTGTAGTACTACTGTAGTACTACTGTAGTGCTATTGTAGTGCTACTGTAGTGCTACTGTAGTACTACTGTAGTGCTATTGTAGTACTACTGTAGTACTACTGTAGTGCTTTTGTAGTACTACTCGAGTGCTACTTTAGTACTACTGTAGTACTACCTGTAGTAGCTATTGTAGTACTACTGTAGTACTACTGTAGTGCTATTGTAGTACTACTGCTAGTACTACTGTAGTACTACTGTAGTACTACTGTAGTGCTATTGTAGTGCTACTGTAGTACTACTGTAGTACTACTGTAGTGCTATTGTAGTACTACTGTAGTGCTACTGTAGTACTACTGTAGTACTACTGTAGTGCTATTGTAGTGCTACTGTAGTGCTACTGTAGTACTACTTTAGTACTACTGTAGTACTACTGTAGTACTACTATAGTACTACTTTAGTGCTATTGTAGTGCTACTGTAGTGCTACTGTAGTACTACTGTAGTACTACTGTAGTCTACTGATTAGTAACTACTGTAGTACTGACTTTTGTAGTACTAGTCTCTAGTGCTACATGCTATGTAGTGCTACTGTAGTCTACTTAGTCTATGTGCTACTGTAGTACTACTGTAGTATAACTACGTATACTACTGTAGTGCCTATTGTAGTGCTACTGTAAGTGCTACTGTAGTACTACTGTAGTGCTATTGTCGTACTACTGTAGTACTACTGTAGTTTCTATTGTAGTGCTAAATGTAGTACTACTGTAGTGCTATTGTAGTGCTACTGTAGTGCTACTGTAGTCTACTGTGGTAGTACTATGTAGTGCTACTTGTAGTACTACTGTACTACTGTAACTACTGTAGTAAATACTGTAGTACTACTGTAGTGCTACTGTAGGTACTACTGTAGTGCTACTGTAGTGCTACTGTAGTACTACTTTTAGTGCTACTGTAGCGCTACTGTAGTAGTACTGTAGTACTACTGTAGTGCTATTGTAGTGCTACTGTAGTACTACTGTAGTACTACTGTAGTGCTACTGTAGCGCTACTGTAGTGCATTGTAAATGCTACTGTAGTGCTACTGTAGGGACTACGTAGTGCTACTGTAGCGCTTACTGTAGTACTACTGTAGTGCTACTGTAGTGCTACTGTAGTGCTACAGTAGTGCTACTTAGTTTCTACTTGTAGTGCTACTCTAGTGCTACTGTAGCGCTGCTGTAGTGCTATTGTAGTGCTACTGTAGTGCTACTGTATTGCTATTGTAGTGCAACTGTAGTGCTACTGTAGTGCTACTGTAGTGCTACTGTAGTACTACTGTAGTGCTACTGTAGTGCTACTGTAATACTACTGTAGTGCTACTGTAGTGCTACTGTAGTGCTACTGTAGTGCTGTTGTAGTGCTACTGTAGCGCTTTTGTAGTGCTATTGTAGTGCTACTGTAGTACTACTGTTGTGCTACTGTAGCGCTACTGTAGTGCTATTGTAGTGCTACTGTAGTGCTACTGTAGTGCTACTGTAGTGCTACTGTAGTGCTGTTGTAGTGCTACTGTAGCGCTACTGTAGTGCTATTGTAGTGCTACTGTAGTGCTGCTGTAGTACTACTGTAGTGCTACTGTAGTGCAACTGTAGTGCTACTGTAGTGCTACTGTAGTGCTACTGTAGTGCTATTGTAGTGCTACTGTAGTGCTACTGTAGTGCTACTGTAGTACTGTTGTAGTGCTACTGTAGCGCTACTGTAGTGCTATTGTATTGCTACTCTAGTGCTACTGTAGTACTACTGTAGTGCTACTGTAGGCTATTGTAGTCTACGTATCTACTGTAGTGCAACTGTAGTGCTACTGTAGCGCTACTGTAGTGCTATTGTAGTGCTACTGTAGTACTACTGTTTTACAAAAAACGCGATTTCTAATAATCACAGAGATCTCCAGTGAATACTAGAAAGTACTGCCCTTCTAGCATCCAGCCTGTTACTGGGTTTTTGTAACAAGTAGTCAGTATCCTGGTCCATTTATCCATTAGAATTCATTAAGATTCAATAGTGCTTCAGTATTACAACTGGTAGGCTACTAACTAAAGAAATTAAAATTTTATAAGTTTATTAATAACAAAATTGTCTAGGCGTATATTATCAAAGTAAATTAAAGTAATCAATTGAATATAATATAGGATACAAGTTTGTACACTTCTCTGGTGTACAGTAGTATTGTGCTGAAGGCACATATCACATCATTATGGCTTATATGTACCGTCTGGTACATCGTTAACATTTAATAACATAATACAAATATATACAAGTTTGTGTGTATGTGTGTAAGTGCTCTAAGTAGTTCGCTATGTCTCAAGACTCCACTAAACTTTACCAGTGACTGACTAAAAGTCCTCACATAAACTAACTTCTTGACCAACCTGGCAATCAGAACAGGTTGCTTGAACAATAAAACGACTGATAAGCCGAACAGCAATATAACAAGCAACAGCGACACAGAATCAGGAACAAGGAGATAATATAATGACGCTAAGTAGGGACCATCTGCAGATCCTCCACAAAAGTCACAAAACTCCCATACTACTGAATCTAAGTTCAGCATAAGAAAATCCCCGACTGTGACAGTACACAGATACCAGTACAAATTAGGTCAGAAGCTACAGCTCAGGACCTGAGATTCTCAGAGTGTCTATGTGACACACAACCTCAGTACAACGTCGAAAATCACTAAGTCTAGGCTATTTTCTGTAAACAGAGTTACACAGAACTAACAACAAGTACGCGACAGAGACGATCTTCCAACAAGGGCCAACAAGAGAGAGGAGCAGAGGGACCTCTTGCTAGAAGCACGTCCAACTGACAAAAGACCTAGCGTAGGCCAGGCAGACTACTCCAGGTGAGGTGTGATCACCCCCCTGATCACATGACTCTCCGTGGACTGCTGCTGCCCAGCAACACAGAGAAGCCGGCAACGTAACGAGCTGTGAGAAAACACAGTAGTTAGACAATGCTGTTTGCATTAATATGAAGCAATATATTTACGATTTAGCTAATATCGCAAATATAAGCAATATAAAATTATATGAACAGGTAATATACATTATATACATTGTGACCCATTCAGGGGTCGCAATACCCCCCAGCACAACAAATGGTCGCACTAGAAGTTGCGTTAATGTCTTTCATATGATTACTCTTATAATAACTCATGTCGCTTTAATAATACAATTTAATATAAAAATAAATCAGTCACTCTTGTGCCAACACTTCTTATGTTTCACAGTGTCTATTTCACTAAGATATGCCCCTAGTACTAGGGCAGTACACAGTATTGTATCTCTGCATATTCTTGGTTATGTACATCAGTGTAGAGACAGGATAGTGTAGACAAGGATGACACGTTGAGGCTCGATCAAAGTAGTGGAGGCCGAATATGAACAACAGTCTTGTGCGATAGACATGAGACTGCATTCCACTCTTAAGTAGTGGTAGTGGAATGCGAGGCAGTATGGACATCTGCGCATGAGAAAACTTGAGTGCAGTAACGTAAGGTGTGTAGTGAGGGAGGGGGGGGGGGTCTGCGGCAGGACAGTGTTCCACAACTCGGTAACTAACATCGCCCACACAACACTACACACTCAACACTCAGCTTCTGTCTCCAACTGTCTCCTCCTCACACCAACATATATCACCACTTGTAGATGAATGGTTCACAGAACTGACACATTGACAAACGTTGATCAACGTGTCGGTTCTGTGAACCATTCATCTACAATCCTGTCAAACACTGCAACTTCTTGGGATCTTAATACTTGGGAATTCTTCGCTTGCCTAACCCTTGGGCACGACCTACTTCCACATTGGACAAATGTGACACCACCTACGACTGCTGCACCTCTCCTGCCTACAGTTTATAAGCTGCTTCTCCACTCATATGCCGTATTCTACTCAAGATTGATGGACTGACCACATCGACTCAAGGTTGAGGGACTGATTACCTCATTCTCCTCCTGTTCTTCAAGTTTCTCCTGTGTATGGACTGATGAAGCCACTGTGTGGCGAAACGTTTCCTTAATAAAGATACCCAAGAGTTGCACATGTGTCTAATTTACCATATATCACCACTACTGTTTACCTGGAGTTTACCTGGAGAGAGTTCCGGGGGTCAACGCCCCCGCGGCCCGGTCTGTGACCAGGCCTCCTGGTGGATCAGAGCCTGATCAACCAGGCTGTTGCTGCTGGCTGCACGCAAACCAACGTACGAGCCACAGCCCGGCTGGTCAGGAACCGACTTTAGGTGCTTGTCCAGTGCCAGCTTGAAGACTGCCAGGGGTCTGTTGGTAATCCCCCTTATGTATGCTGGGAGGCAGTTGAACAGTCTCGGGCCCCTGACACTTGTTGTATGGTCTCTTAACGTGCTAGTGACACCCCTGCTTTTCATTGGGGGGATGGTGCATCGTCTGCCAAGTCTTTTGCTTTCGTAGTGAGTGATTTTTCGTGTGCAAGTTCGGTACTAGTCCCTCTAGGATTTTCCAGGTGTATATAATCATGTATCTCTCCCGCCTGCGTTCCAGGGAATACAGGTTTAGGAACCTCAAGCGCTCCCAGTAATTGAGGTGTTTTATCTCCGTTATGCGTGCCGTGAAGGTTCTCTGTACATTTTCTAGGTCAGCAATTTCACCTGCCTTGAAAGGTGCTGTTAGTGTGCAGCAATATTCCAGCCTAGATAGAACAAGTGACCTGAAGAGTGTCATCATGGGCTTGGCCTCCCTAGTTTTGAAGGTTCTCATTATCCATCCTGTCATTTTTCTAGCAGATGCGATTGATACAATGTTATGGTCCTTGAAGGTGAGATCCTCCGACATGATCACTCGCAGGTCTTTGACGTTGGTGTTTCGCTCTATTTTGTGGCCAGAATTTGTTTTGTACTCTGATGAAGATTTAATTTCCTCGTGTTTACCATATCTGAGTAATTGAAATTTCTCATCGTTGAACTTCGTATTGTTTTCTGCAGCCCACTGAAAGATTCGGTTTATGTCCGCCTGGAGCCTAGCAGTGTCTGCAATGGAAGGGCACTGTCATGCAGATTCGGTGTCCATTTGCAAAGGAAGACACTGGTGCTGTGGCTGATATCCTTGTCTATGTCGGATATGAGGATGATGGGAAAAAGATGGAGCGAGACTGTCCTTGGGAACAAGCTTTTCCCGTAGCGCCTCGATTTTACTCTGTTGAAAACTACTCCTGGTTCTTTAGTGAGGAAAAAATAGATCCTCGACCGACTTTTCCTTTTATTCCTTTTAGCAGCATTTTGTGCGCTATTACGCCGGTCCACTTGTCAAGGTTTTGCAAAGTCTGTATTTTTTCATCCATTCTTTAAAAATTTTCTAGTGCATTTAGGACCTTGTCTAGGACCAAAGTTGAGACAGACAGGACGACCTGTTCTAAGCCCATGTTGCCCGGGGTTGTGAAAATAGGGGGTTTCTAGATGGGGGGTGACTGCTTCTTGGGACCCTTTCAAAATTTTTTAGATATGGGTTTAGTGCTATCGCCCCTGTGTTCTTTGCTTTTGCTTTACTCCCCCCATTTGTGGAGTGGGGCATTTTTTGTTTTTAAAACGGGGGACGACCCCCGTGTCCATGCCCCTCCCATGGGATGGAAAAGGCTCGTGAAGGGCTTCTTGCAGTTCTTGAAAAACACGGAGTTCCAGAGTCTGGCCCGGGGCAGAGTGCAGGGGCATGTCTTTTTATGCCTTTTTCGAAGTCATTTGGGCGCAGAAAATCGATGGGCTTTGTTAACCAAATTTTGGGCTTTCTCAAAAAAAAATTCATTTTGATCTTTGACTCTCAGTCGGTTAGGGGCTTCAAAAAACTGATCATTTTGGGACTTGAGTAGCTCACTTTTTCCCTTGCTGTCATCTGTTGGGGACCCATCTTTTTAAGTAGGCCCCCAAATACGGGATGTTTTTTCTCACTTTGATTTGGCATAGGAGAAAAAATACTTTGGGTTTCTTTCGATTTCATTTAGGGCTTTTAGTTCTTCCCGCGATTCAACTCCTAAAAGATTTCCTTTATTTGATTTCGATGCTTGCATTTTCTGACCATGTCTCCCCTACCATTTCAAAAATATTGACCTCTTTTGGGCCGCTCTGTTATTTTTTTTCCGTCGCCGAAAGGGAGCGCCTGTCCTTTCTTTTTTAAACATCACCCTCTTTTTTTTTAAGGGGAATAACCGGGCTACATCGAGTGCCACCAAGTTAATCTTTTCTGGGCAACTTGGGGTCGGGTTTGTTTAGAAAATCTTCCCGCTTATATCTTTTGGGACTTGGTTTATTTGGTCCCATTTTTATTTTTTTTATTGAGTTAATTTTGGTGAATGCCCCTAGTCTCATTATGCTGTCGGGCTCCACCATACAGCTGAACCTCAATTATGTTGTGATCTGATAATTGTTTTTGATATGGTGACATTCTTATCAGATCATCAGTTATGAAGATGGGGTCTAGTGATTTCCCAGTCTAGAGGCTCATTATTTGCGGTTTAAATTGAATTTTGTGCAAGATTTAAAACCGTGGATGTGAGTTTTCATCAAGCTGCCTCCTGATTTTATAACTGCAAAAATATTTTTGCTATATTCCCCATTTAAAAGGTGCCTTAATTAAAATCCCCCAGGCAAATGTTGGGGCAGGAGCGGAAGTTTTTCCGGACAGTGGTAAATTTTAAAGCTGTTCCGGAATTTGCGGGGATTTTTGCATCCGGGGGCTTGAGACACCAAAATGACTGGGTTTTTTGGTTCTCGACCTTTACTGCAAAAACTCCACAACACATTTGAGCTTTGCAGTTCGTGCAAACAAGGACTCTGCAATGTCAGGGCCCAACCCCCCCCTTTGCCGTTACTCTGTCCATCTGTATAGGGTTTTAAACCCGGGGTCCAAATTTTGTTGCCAAGTGATCCTTTATGGGGTCCAGGGAAAACCGCGAACATTGTTTGCCTCGCAAGCGTCCCCGATGAAAGGTATTTTTTTTTTTGTTGCTGGCTTAACCCGTAAATTTTTCAAAAAGAATGTCACGGACTGGTGGTGTTGTGGACTGGGGGGGGATTTTTTTTCCGGCATTAGTATCTATCTTTGGGTTTTGGGGTGGAGGCCATCGACTGTGGTTTCCCCCCAGGAAAGACGGATTTGGTGTACGATTTCGCCATTTCCGCCAGTTTTTTTTTCCTTCCTGGGACTAAAAAAAAACCCCTTTCCCCTTGAGTGGGTGTGGCTACCCAGTTTTCCCATGGGGCCTGGAGTTTTGTACTTTTTTGTACCCTTTAGATGGTGTGCCTGGGGAATTTTAATTATAGCACAGCTTTTCCCGTACTGAAGAGGTACACATTTCAGGTGAAAAAACTTTCAGGAAGGGTTTGCATTTTCCCGTTGCAATTTGGGGATGGCATTTTCTAGGGGGGTCATGTTTCACGTCCCCCGTTTTTTTTCCCGATTTCCCATGTCCCGCAAACCAAGTGAATATTAAATAGAATAATTAGACAAATATACATAGTTTTAAAATGGGCTGGATAGATTACATTACTGAATTTGCGTAGCAAGTAAAAAAAGGGATTTGGGCATAAAATTAGTTCATTAAATTTTAAATGATAATTTAAAGGGCATAACAAAGCATCAACAAATTTCATTACAATACCCTGTATATGATAAATTAAAACATTCAACCTTTGTATTTTTTCCTTTAAAAAGAACACAAGATACACATGTGTCTAATTTACAACGGTTTTTTTTCTGTGAACCATCATCACCACTGATATTTTATACTAAAGAGTAGGGTGGGTTTTGAGAGCCCACCCATAACCAAGCATTTTTACTCATATAGTGTTTATGTAGGGGAAAGGTTTTCCCCTAAAAACGTTAATTTTAAATGGGTAAGTGCCCCAAAAACACGTCAAAATTTCCCAAGGACACCCCAAGCTTTTAAATAATCACTCTGCTGACTTTTTTTGGGGATCCTAGGTTCTCTACACTATGCTGCTAAAATATGAAATTCAAGTAAATGTATTTGTGTATACCTGAATAAACTTACTTGCTTACTTACTTACTTACAATTGTGGCATAATTTTTCTGGTGTCGCGAGCTCGAACAAGCTCGCCTTGAATTAGAGAAAAAAAAGTTAACTTTCTCACAACAGCAATTAGAGGAAGGAGTAATGGAACAACGTGCAGCTAGTGCACATATTCCAACACCTAATTTACCTCACTTCACAGAGGGGGAAGACATAACTTCATACAATGCAGGCAAGAGAGATGCATCATAGTTAACACCTGGAAAGTCCTAATTCTGCACAGAAATCACTCCTGCCAGACTCGGCAGGTGGTGCAACACACCCCAGTGAAAAGCAAAGGTCCATGTTGACTGTTGGAGCAGCACAGCACCCACTGCATAACCACTCGCATCTATATGTAAAAAGAAGGGAAGATTGAAATTAGGACTCCTCAATACAGGAGCAGAGGAAAGCAGACGCTTCAACCGTGTAAATGAGCTTGAACAATCCCTAGTCCAGATGAACTGAACTTTGCTACTAGCAAGTTCAGTGAGAGGTGTAGGTGGAGGTGTGTGTGTTGGCTTGCCTGTCACTTGACAGACGTGGCAACGTCGCACATGATCAGCTACTGTTTCCTTCATTTTTGGCCAAGTAAAATGTTTTGCCAGTTTACCAAGTGTCTTCTTGACACCCAAATGTCCTCCTATGGGGCTATTGTGAGCAAAATCAATGGCTTGTTCACGAAATGTAACTGGTAGCACTACGAGATGCTTGACTGTTGTGGAAACACTATCAGCTGACAACTTACATGTATTTTTCTCCATCAGTACACCGTTACTATAATAGTAACAATTATCGAGATCCTTTGCTTCACTCTCAGTAACTGCTATATCTCTCAGTTTTTCCAGTGACTGATCAACAAACTGATCCTTGATTAAATCATCACGAGTTAGAAATTTAACGTCAGTTGTGTCCTGACTAGGTTGATGACCCGGGGGAGTCAGTGTTAATGATCCTGGGCGCAGAGCGTCACTAAACAACATATTCAAGGCCAGATCATTGTCATCCACTAACTCAACAGGAGACAAGGATGGTTGTTTTATCTTTGACATAGCTCTAGTAATTGCGCTGAGAGGAAATAATGTAGGCTTCTCTCTACAAACTTCAATGGCATAATTATCATCAGTGGTATTATCAATCACAAGTGGTTCCTTACATATACCAGCATGAAGGATGTGAAGGCTTACTCAGCCCTGTAACAACTTCAGTCAGTATTACTAAGGCTGGCTCCTCCTCAGGAAAATTAATGTATAGAAAAAGAATAAAAACTGGCAAACATAAACACTTTATTATTTTGAAAATATAAAATATAAAACACTTAAATATGAAGTATTAATCCTACATTAAAGAAAATGAAAAATGAAAAATATAAATGATAATTGAATTCAACGCTAATATAAAACTTGAGTGTCTGGTGTTGGTGACACTGCTTGTTGTTGAAATCGTAGCCGTTGCCGATGATGGGGGGGGGGGTCGCAGGTGTTGATGACAACCCACCGGCTCGTTCTTCACAGAGTCTATCCGTGAATACTCAGTCTAGATGATAGGAAAGCAGGTTTTTTCCACTGTAATGATGAGGGGTTATATCCTGCTACTTCATACAGGTGCACAGGTAATTAAATAAAAAAAGGGGAAGTCTCAGGACGTTAGTCCATCTCCATCAGTTCTGATCGTTGATTGGCAGGTGACCCTCTCTGTCATCCAAGCTGGAAAGATAGACAGGTTACCCACTGCTTACGAAATCACTCTCCATGATAAGTACAATACCTAAAAGATGTGGTGACTATTACAACAGTCAACTTAGAGCAAGACTGAAAGGACTAAGTTTATTATTGGTCAAAAGTGAAGTTTTCCCAACCAATAAATCCACTAGAATACAAGGCAGGTATGTACTTACAGTAGTGCTGGGAGCTGTGAGTCTAGTGATTACTGTTTGGAATGGAGCCCCACACATCACCTTTTCGAGGGGGGGGGGGAAGAAGGAGGGGAAGGGATAGCGGGAGCTAGACTGACCCTCCTTTAACAAAGCAGCTGGAAATCAAACTTCACTTTCGGGGTGGGGGAAAAAAGGCGGGAATAGGGGGAGCTTGACTTACCTACCTTAACAAGTAAGCCGGCAATGAAACTATTGTTACTATATACCCCCTCGCTACCCCTATCTATTGAACTTTTCCCTCACACTCCCCCATACAAGACTTATAGTCAAGGAGTATAAGAAAGAATAGGCGGGGAAAAAGTTCTAAAATATGGAAGTCGCGTAAGGCAGAAATCTCTACTGACTGTCACAACTTAACCAGTCAGAGAATAATTGGATGAACCATTGATATACACAATATGGAACTTAAAAGCCTGGAGTGCCAATGTCCACCTCAAGAGGCGACTTTTGGTTCCCTTAAAAGTTTCTAGGTATATCAAAGGTTTGTGGTCCGTTTTCTAAAATGATTCTTTTCCAAGCAAATAAAATTTAAGTTGGAGATACCCCACACAAGGGCCCAAACATTCCTTTTTTTATGGTGGAGTATCTCGTTTCTGCGGGAAGGATTTTCCCGGGCCTTAGGAAGCATACGGGAAGGGAGTACCACATGGTATTGGTAGTAGCACCACACCTAAGCCAGTTTTGGGAGGCATCAGTTCTTAAACAAAATGTTTTTTTTAATATCTGGAATCTTAAGTTTTAGGGTCTATCAAAAAGATACTTTTAATCTCATTAAATTTTTTCCCGAGCTACATCGGAAAGTTCAAGAGGTTCCTTTCCCACAGACTTTTTAAGGAAGTCAGATAAGATGCCCGTAAGATCAGTAAGGTTCGGGATAAACCGTGCATAAAAATTTACAGAACCAAGAAGCTACGCATGAGCTTCTTGGTTTTGGGGAATTTAAATTCTAATAAAGCTTTGATCTTACTGGGGAGAGGCTGCAGAGAAGTTATTAAAAAGTATCAGTCCAAGATATCTAATTTTGTTTTTACCCAAGGAAGCATTTCTTCGGCTTGGCAGTGAGGCCATTAAAGCGTAACCTACGCAAAACTGATGTTAATGTTGGATATGTTCCCCCACGTGGATGTCATTACGTAAATTGTTATCAAAATAAACTGAAACATTTGGCATATTACCCAAGACCTTTCTCATCATCTCACGTAGGTAGCACAGGCAGTTACCAACCGAAGGGCATAGTTTCTATATTGCATCAGTCCTTGGTGTGTAGGAAAAGGGGTGTACTGCTTAGAAGAAGGATCTAACATTACTTGATGATATGCCTGGGGCCAATATCAATCTCTGAAAAGAAGGAAGAGCCAAAAAATTTTGTGTAGATAGCTATTTATTAAGGGCATAGGCCTCGCATCCCACCGAGTTTTTAGCATTAAGGCCTCTGAAGTCAATAGCAAGTCTATATGAATTTATCCTCCTTCTTAACCATGACTACTGGTGAACAATATGAAATACTGAAGGTTCAATATCTTTAGTTTAATAATTTGTCTACCTCTCGGTCAAATGCATCCCTAAGGTGAACTGGAACTGGGAAATAATTTTCGTTTATAGGATTGTCCGTCACTAAGTCAATTTTGTGGAACTACCGTGGAGGTAACACGTGGAATGTCAGTAAAGACGTCTGAAAAGTTACTCACATATTGAAGTAGTTCATGTCTCTTATGGTCCATCCATAGATTCATTAATATTTAATGTTGGTTGTGCCCGAGTGGTCAAGAGTCACCAAGTCATGTAGTTCTTCATCATAAGTCTAAGTTTTGAGGTTTTCAATTACACAAAACCCCTTTCATTCTTCAGTGTCGAATCAAGTTCGTGTGGAAAAACTAAGTCAAAGTTATTAAGGCAGTTAACCGAATTTCTTCGTAATATTTCTTAAGGATGTTGATATGATAAAGCTTAGGTTTCCCCTTGACTTCTATGAGGTAATCAACTTTCCCACAAATTTTAATACTTATATGGACCTTTCCATGCTACTAAAAAATTTATTTGACTTGATCGGCAAAAGTACAAGAACTTCATCCCCTACTTTAAAACTTCTCCCTCTGACTTTTGGAATTAAAAATAGGTTTTTTACTGGTCCATTGACAAGCTTAGGTTTTTCGAAACTATGTCAGAGGTCTCCTCAAGTTTGGATCTAAGGGCGAAGGAGAAACTGGTAAGAAGACTGAACCTCAGCACTCACCTCCTCATTAGTCCTAAGTCATGAAGGATGGACAATGGGCCTCTGGGCCCGTCTACCCTAGAGAAGTTCAAAAGGTGAAAACCCCAAAAGTCACTGGGGAAATTCCCTCATGGCAAACAAAGCACAGGGTAGGTAGCGATGCCACTTCCTTAGGGTTTAAGGGAGCAAAGTTTCCTTAAAATGGACTTTTAGAATCGAATGCTGGCGCTCAATCCTCCCATTTCAGCTGGAAAGATAGGGTGTGGTGAAGAGAGGCTTCACTCCCAGAAGTTGGTATAGAGTTGCATTAAGTCAGATGTGAATTGGTGTCCCACGGTCAGAACAAAATTTCTCTAGGGTGCCCCCTCTGGAGAAGAAAGGACAAAAGGGCTTCAGCCACCTCTGTAGTGGTTATGGTCTTTAAGGGTATGGCTTCAGGGAAACTCGAAGCATAATCAAAATAATGTTAATATATATCTATGCCCCCCGATGAAAGTGGAGATAAAGGACCAAAGATATCAATAGCTACTCTTTCAAAAGGTACCGTAAAGACTGGCATTTTGACCATAGGTACTCGCCTGGTACCTCAGGGGGAAAGATATTGGCAAACTTTACACGATCTACAATAGGTAGGACATCTGAAGACATTTTTTGGCCAAAAATAGGGTTTTCCCCAATTTTATTTAAGGTTTTACGGTGCGAGGGAAAAGTCCGGCCCCTGGGAGGTCATGAGCCTTTTTAAGAACAGTCTCTCTGCATTTACTTGGAAAAACTAAGAGGGAATAGTCTATCTCATCTGAATTTAATTTGAATACTGACTTGCACAAGAACCTTTTATATATCAAAATTATATGAAAAGTTTTTCCCCTTTGGACAACTTGATTTGTTTAGCGGCATTAATGGCAATTCGAAGAGAAGGGCAATTACGTTGTAAATTGACGAAGGAGTCCTTTGTATATCAAAGGCTTAAAGGGCAGGGAAAATCAAAGGATGGACAGTAGAAAGCCTGGGGTTTGGTCTGAGCCCTAGTCAAGACATTTATGGATCGAGGTGATATCTTCACTTTCATCTAACAAGTGAACCGGTGATCCTACTACCTCGCTTTCGAGAGTAGCATCACTGGGTTTTTAATCCCCCTGAATCTCACGAGACATTGTCTCATCTGAATTTCGAGGGGCTTCTCTGACTCTACAGGAAGAGGAATCTGAAACACTTACGTCCACCTTTTGATATGAAAGGTCAACCTCAGAAGGGAAGAATGGCACCTTTTACATTACCTATTAGTACGGAGCAAGACCCGGGGGTGGGAGCTAGTACACTTCAGACCAACCTGTGAACCATTTAGACCTAATGTAACAACGGATGGTAGGAAAAGTGTCCGTACGGCCCAAATAGTCTGAAAGTATAAACAGAGGAATGGGGTTTCTTTAAGGTTAGGGAACAGCTTATCAAAATGACTATACATGTGCATCTAGTTCTCGTAAAATGGTAGATACATTAAGTCCCCTTAACTGTTCCTGAACAGAAAAGGGGCTTGGTCATTGCAGTCTTTAAAACATTTTTCCAACTTTTTGGACCTTCTTAGAAGGACATTCTGGACGTTCATGTCCCTTAACACCACACAAATGACAAACAGGAATAAAAGAAGTCATTTTACTTTCCACTAGTGGCTTTGATTTCTTAAGGTCTGATGAACCCTTGCCCTTAGTGTTCGATCCCTTTAGGTCTTTATAGGAATTGTGAGCCTCAGCATACAGGTCAGCAGCCTCAGCAACTTCCTCAGCTTTAATCAGGTTACGTTCTCTAATGAATGTTCGTATCTGGTGAGGAAGAGCTGTCAGCAACCATGAAGTCTCTAAGAGATTCATAACTGTGATCAATTCCTGAACTCTCTATCCAAAAGTCGAACAAACGTAAGAGTGTTACCTGTAACTGCTGAAAGTTTTGGCCAGGCTGTAAGGTGGCATACCTGAAATCTTTCCTGTAAGAATTAGTGGTTTTTTGGTATGCTTTAAGGATTGCCTTCTTCAGTAGGTTATAATTACATATAATATCCTGCGACAAAGTTGCATAGATATTCAAGGCTGTACCGGAAAATAACATTCCTAACCTGGTAGCCCAGGTGTCAGCAGGCCATTCACAGAGGGTAGCGGTATTTTCAAACCTGATATGTTATGAATAATGTTTTCCCACCCTCGTAAGGGAGTAAATTAGGTGTTGGAATATGTGTACTAGCTGCATGATGTTCAATTGCTCCTTCCTTTAATTGTTGTTGTGTAAGAGTTAACTTTTTATTCTCTAATTCAAGGCGAGATTTTTCGAGCTCACGATCCTTTTCTCTCTCTATTAACTCAAGTTCTCTAGCTTTTTCCTCATGTTCTCTAGCTTTTTCCTCAACTTCTCTATCCTTTGCTCTTTCCTGAAGTTCTCTTATTTTAGCCTGTTCCTCGTGTATTTTAGCCTGTTCCTCACGTTCTCTATCCTTTGCTCTTTCCTCAAGTTCTCTTAATTTAACTTGTTCTTCACGTACTCTAGCTCTCTCCTCACGATCAAGTCTATCATGCTCCTTTTTTGTCTTCTCTCTCTCTTTCTAACTGTCTTTCTTGATTTCTCTCTCAATTCTCTCTCTCTCCTTTTTCTCTTCCTTTCAAGGTTTTCTTTCCCTTTTCCCCTTCTCTTCGATTCTCTTTCCTCCTTTTTCTTCATCTCTTTCCCTTTCAACTGTCTTTCTTCTCTCTCAATTCTCTCTCTTTCAAGTCTTTCCTGATCTTAGCACTAACGAAAAATTCTAAATTTTTTCCCCGTTTTTCCTAACTTACTTCCAGCATTAACCCCAAAAAAGGGATTCCCCCTGCTTTCAAAAAACTTAAACTATCAGGGAAATGAAAAGGGGATTTAAAAAAAAATGGAGGGTTTTTAATTCCTGCTCCACTCAAACTGAAATAAACCCCAGGGGGTTTGATCCCTGCTTCAATTAAACAATATGTATTATTAAAACGAAGGGTTTTATGCCGCCCCCAAAAAAGTAGTAGAAGGGGGTCATTTGACCATCCAACCCTTTCACCAAAAAATCAAGAGTGCCCTATAACATTCCCTTTAAATGAGCCAATGAAAAAAATTGTATGGAAAATCTCAGGTCCCCTGAGTCTAACCCTCCAAATGTTTCAAGTCACACAAAAATGGGGAGGGCGAATTAACTAATTCCTCCCTTACTTGATTTACAATAATTGAACAATAACAATCCCCCAAATCTTTTAAATACCTGTACGTGTCCTCCCATAGAGAATGTTACTTAGGGTGGGGTAACCTCTGTGGTATGGGGCTTGAAGTTCCAAATGGTAGATTCGAGAGGGAGTTAATTTGATTCAGTGAGTTAACCCTGGCAAGGTCGCCATTTGGAAGGTTACTCACCCCGAACACTTCAGTCGTATTTACAAGGTGGCTCCTCCTCGGAAAAATTTAAATGTATAGAAAAAAAAAAAAAAAATGACAAAATAAACATTTTATTATTTTTGAAATTTTAAATATAAAACATTTAAAATATGAAGTAAAAATCCTCTTTTAAAGAAAATAAAAAAATAAAAATAAAATGATAACGAATTCAACCTAATAAAAACTTGGGTGTCTGGTGTTGGTGACACGCTTTTTGTTGAAAACGTACCGTTCCGATGAGGGGGGGGGGGCGCAGGGGTTGATGACAACCCCCTGGTTTTTGTTTTTTCACAGAGTCATCCGTGAAATTCCCGCTAGATGATAGGGAAAAAAAGGGTTTTTTCCCGCAATGATGGGGGTTATATCCTGCTATTTTATACGGGCACAAAAAATTAAATAAAAAAAGGGGAAGTCCAGGACTTTGTCCACTCCCCTCAGTTCGCTCGTTTTTTGGAGGGGGACCCTCTCTGTACCAGCTGGAAAGATGACAGGGTTTCCCCCTGCTTAAGAAACACTTCCATGAAAATCAATGCTTAAGTGTGGTGGGCATTCAAAGTCAACTTAGAGCAAGATGAAAGGGAAAATTTATTCCTGGTCAAAAATGAAGTTTCAACCATAAAAACCACTAAATACAAGGGAGCAGTATTACATATGCTGGGAGCTGTGGTCTAGTGATTACTTTTGGACCGGAGTCCCCCCCACGCCCCTTTCGAGGGGGGGAGGGAAGAAGGAGGGGGAAGGGATAGCGGGGGCTAGACTGACCCACCAAAAAATAAGCACCCGGGGCAGCCCAAACTATCCCCTTTCGGGGTGGGGGTAAAAAGGAGGAATAGAATGAGTTTGACTTCCCTACCTTAACAAGTAGCCAGAAATTGAAGCTTTTGTTACTATATATCCCCGTACTCCTATCTATGAACTTTTCCCTCACAAAGGATATCGTTCTCTATCAACAAGTTCACTGACCTGATGGGAAATACACCACTGGATATACCCACTGAAATATAACCAGTATAATAGCTTGTTTCAATGTAAACTTTGTGTAGAGGCAGTTTTATAACAGCCCCACCATAGGCTTCTAACAATACATCTATCTTGCAATAGGTATCATCAGTTATGGGCAGTACATCTTCTCTCAATAACGTGAGATAGCTGCCAGTGTCTCTGAAGGTAATTATCTTAGATGTGATTCGTCAAGTCCTACTTTACCTCTCGATAAGTAAGGACTCATTGCTGAACGAATCTTTTCGTCGGATACACTTTCTGACGCTAGTCATCTATCCTGAGTAATATCTATAACAGTGGGATCAGAGGTATTACTAGGATTTTGATGCCTTTGTTGCTCGGAAGAGGATACGACTTGAGTGGGGGCGCCAGCCACACGACTGTTTCTCGTATCTCTTTCTAACTTATAGCAATACTCTCTAGCATGTCCTTTTCTGTTACAATAGGTACATTTAACTTTCTTCTTCTCGGTATCAGACTTCTATTACCAGAGAGACAGATTCAGGATTGTGAGTTTTCCCTGGTAAAGGTACGAGAAGTTACAGTAGCAGGTACAACAGGCCGGCAATGAGCAGCTGATTTAGGTTGCCAACTTCTAGGACAATTTTTAGTTACCTTGTTTCTCTGTGTTTTAGTACATACAAGTTTGTGAGAAATCTCGTAATTGTCTGCTAATACTGCAATTTCCAGAATATCCAAGGCAGCATGATCGATCAGATATTCTTGTATGTCAGCAGATTACAGTTGTTAAACTCTTCGTGAAGTAACAACTGAACCAGACGGTTATAATTATTGCACTTAGCAGATCTACACCATCTCTCAAGTGCAACTTTTTTCTCACAAGCAAACTCTACACAAGTTTGATCTTGTAGTCGTTGTAACGTACGAAATGCACATTGATAACTTACAGGTAACAAGTTATATGTTGCTAGAATAGTTTGTTTGACAGCATCATAACTAATGTACTTGGCAAATGGTAAAGCAGCAGTACAAGTTTGAGCTCTTCCTGTCAAAGCTGTGTGCAACAAGGTAGCCCAGTGCTTGCGTGGCCAGTTCATAGCACGTGCCTGGTTCTCAAACACATCAAAATAGGTGTCTAAGTCACTCTCAAAAAACTTAGGAACCATTGTGGCAGCTTTCTGCACATTAAATGTGTCCTGTGTTGTACTAAACAAAGGTTTATCAACTTTTTCAGATCTATCAGTCTGTTGTCTTCCGAGACGAACATTTTCTCTCTGGAAATCTTCTTCGTTCAATTTCCTCTGTGCCTCTATTTGTGCAGTCTGCAACATAATGTTGCATTCCATCCTCTCAAACTGTTCCTCAGAGATAGGACCAGTGGTAACAAGGAAATATGGAATCTAACGAAATGATCTGGACGGTCCTTAGCTCGGACACCTTGTCCAGCCATCCCTAGAGAGTTTAGATCTGGTCTAGGATAAGTAGATATAGGTATAGCATACACGGTACTAGTATGAGGCTGAGTCATACTTCTAGGTACACTCTGTACTATTGTGTTAATCAGGCGGGAAGGTGTGAGCATGAAAGGAGTTATACTAAGCTCAGACACTTCTGCCGTAGTTGCTTTCTCTTCTACATCATCAAATAGAGTCTTACTTTCTAATAGCGACACTATGCTCTCTGTATCTGAATCATAATCAGACATTTCTGCATGAGCAAGAAACAATATATCTTTAATAAATGCTCTGACAGTTTCTGCTGTGTAATTCCTATTATACGTCACACCGAGATATTTGGCTACTCGCCAACATGTCTGAAGTTTTAACATACTCAACTCAGACAAACTCAAAGTATCAATTAGCTGTTTCACTTTGACATACATAACGAAAATAAGTGCACTATGAGAGATTGATTATGGGAAACTATAATCCTAATAGGAATTTTAGTGTTGGTTGTCTTAGAGCTAGAGCTCATAAACAGTATTTCCATCTCCTTGGATCAAGAGACTCAGTCAAGTACATACATCCACGTATTAAGTTGTTCAAGACTAAACTCAAAGTCTTCAGATTAGGAAAGTACTCAGAGTGTTTGACCATAGAGTTACTAGTATATCAAACTGGACAATTTCTCCAACACCTTGGATCAAGAGCTTCCCGGACAGGCCCCCATTTGTTTCAAAAAATGCGATTTCTAATAAGCATAGAGATCTCTAGTGAATACTAGAAAGGACTGCCCTTCTAGCATTCAGCCTGTTATTGGGTTTTTGTAACAAGTAGTCAGTATCCTGGCCCAATTATCCATTAGAATTCATTAAGATTCAATAGTGCTTCAGGATTACAACTGGTAGGCTACTAACTAAAGAAATTAAAATTTAGTAAGTTTATAACAAAATTGTCTAGGCATATATTATCAAAGTAAATTATAGTAATCAATTGAATATAATATAGGATACAAGTTAGTACACTTCTTTCGTGTACAGTAGTATTGTGCTGAAGGCACATATCACATCATTATGGGTTTTAAGTACCATCTGGTACATTGTTAACATTTAATAACATAATACAAATATATACAAGTTTGTGTGTATGTGTGTAAGTGCTCTAAGTAGTTCGCTATGTCTCAAGACTCGACTAGACTTAACCAGTGTCTGACTAAAAGTCCTCACATAAATTAACTTCTTGAGCAACCTTGCAATCAGAACAGCTTGCTTGAACAATAAAACGACTGATAAGCTGAACAGCAATATAACAAGCAACAGCAACACAGAATCAGGAACAAGGAGATAATATAATGACACTAAGTAGGGACCATCTGCAGATCCTCCAGTAAAGCCACAAAACTCCCATGCTACTGAATCTAAGTTCAGCATTAGAAAATCCTAGACTGTGACAGTACACAGATACCAGTACAAATTAGGTCAGAAGCTACAGCTCAGGACCTGAGTTTCTCAGAGTGTCTATGCAACACACAACCTCAGTACAACGTAGAAAATCACTAAGTCTAGGCTATGTTCTGTAAACAGAGTTACACAGAACTAACAACAAGAACGCGACAGAGATGATCTTCCAACAAGGGCCCACACTGTAGGGGAGAAGAGGGACCTCTTGCTAGAAGTACGTCCAACTGACAAGAGACCTAGCGCAGGCCAGGCAGACTACTCCAGGTGAGGTGTGATCAATCCCCTGATCACATGACTCTCTGTGGACTACTGCTGCCCAGCAACACAGAGAAGCAGGCAACGTAACGAGCAGAGAGAAAACACAGTAGTTAGACAATGTTGTCAGTTACTTAACACTCAAACTATGAGCACTGAATAATATATAAATGTTACATCCTACCTAATAATATAACTAAATCAAATAATAATATAAAGCAATATATTTACGATTTAGCTATTACCACAAATATAAGCAATATAAAATTATATGAAAAGATAATATACATTATATACATTGTGACTCATTCAGGGGTCGCAATATACTGTAGTGCTATTGTAGCACTTCTGTAGTGCTACTGTAGTGCTATTGTAGTGCTACTGTAGTGTTTCTGTAGTGCTACTGTAGTGTTACTGTAGTGCTACTGTAGTGCTATTGTAGTGCTGCTGTAGTGCTATTGTAGTGCTACTGTAGTGCTATTGTAGTGCTACAGTAGTGCTATTGTAGTGCTACTGTAGTGCTATTGTAGTGCTACTGTAGTGCTATTGTAGTGCTGCTGTAGTGCTACTGTAGTGCTACTGTAGTGCTATTGTAGTGCTATTGTAGTGCTAGTGCAGTGCTGCTGTAGTGCTACTGTAGCACTGCTATACTGTTACTTTAGTGTTACTGTAGTGCTACTGTAGTGTTACTGTAGTGTTACTGTAGTGCTACTGTAGTGTTACTGTAGTGCTACTGTAGTGTTACTGTAGTACTACTGTAGTGTTACTGTAGTGCTACTGTAGTGTTACTGTAGTGCTACTGTAGTGTTACTGTAGTACTACTGTAGTGTTACTGTAGCGCTACTGTAGTGTTACTGTAGTGCAACTGTAGTGTTACTGTAGTGTTACTGTAGTGCTACTGTAGTGTTACTGTAGTGTTACTGTAGTGCTACTCTAGTGTTACTGTAGTGTTACTGTAGTGTTACTCTAGTGTTACTGTAGTGCTACTGTAGTGTTACTGTAGTGCTACTGTAGTGTTACTGTAGTGCTACTGTAGTGTTACTGTAGTGCTAGTGTAGTGTTACTGTAGTGTTACTGTAGTGTTACTGTAGTGTTATTGTAGTGTTACTGTAGTGTTACTGTAGTGTTACTGTAGTGCTACTGTAGTGTTACTGTAGTGCTACTGTAGTGTTACTGTAGTGTTACTGTAGTGTTACTGTAGTGCTACTGTAGTGTATCTGTAGTGCTACTGTAGTGTTACTGTAGTGCTACTGTAGTGTTACTGTAGTGTTACTGTAGTGTTACTGTAGTGTTACTCTAGTGTTACTGTAGTGCTACTGTTGTGCTACTGTAGTGTTACTGTAGTGCTACTGTAGTGTTACTGTAGTGTTACTCTAGTGTTACTGTAGTGCTACTGTAGTGTTACTGTAGTGCTACTGTAGTGTTACTGTAGTGCTACTGTAGTGTTACTGTAGTGCTAGTGTAGTGTTACTGTAGTGTTACTGTAGTGTTACTCTAGTGTTACTGTAGTGCTAGTGTAGTGTTACTGTAGTGTTACTGTAGTGCTACTGTTGTGCTACTGTAGTGTTACTGTAGTGCTACTTTAGTGTTACTGTAGTGCTACTGTTGTGCTACTGTAGTGTTACTGTAGTGCTACTTTAGTGTTACTGCAGTGCTACTGTTGTGCTACTGTAGTGTTACTGTAGTGCTACTTTAGTGTTACTGTAGTGCTACTGTAGTGTTACTGTAGTTCTACTGTAGTGTTACTGTTGTGCTACTGTAGTGTTACTGTAGTTCTACTGTAGTGTTACTGTTGTGCTACTGTAGTGTTACTGTAGTGCTACTGTAGTGTTACTGTAGTGCTACTGTAGTGTTACTGTAGTGTTACTGTAGTGTTTCTGTATGCTACTGTAGTGTTGTAACACTGTATGTGATACTGTAGTGTTACTGTAGTGTTACTGTAGTGTTTCTGTAGTGCTACTGTAGTGTTTCTGTAGTGCTACTGTAGTGTTACTGTAGTGCTACTGTAGTGTTACTGTAGTGCTATTGTTGTGCTACTGTAGTGTTACTGTAGTGCTACTGTTGTGCTACTGTAGTGTTGCTGTAGTGTTACTGTAGTGTTACTGTAGTGCTACTGTAGTGTTACTGTAGTGCTACTGTAGTGTTTCTGTAGTGCTACTGTAGTGTTACTGTAGTGCTACTGTAGTGCTACTGTAGTGGTACTGTAGTACTACTGTAGCGTTACTGTAGTGCTACTGTAGTGTTTCTGTAGTGCTACTGTAGTGCTACTGTAGTGCTACTGTAGTGTTTCTGTAGTGCTACTGTAGTGTTACTGTAGTGTTACTGTAGTGTTACTGTAGTACTACTGTAGTGCTTCTGTAGTGCTACTGTAGTTTTCCTGTAGTGCTACTGTAGTGTTACTGTAGTGTTACTGTAGTGTTACTGTAGTGTTACTGTAGTGCTACTGTAGTGTTACTGTAGTGCTACTGTAGTGTTACTGTAGTGTTACTGTAGTGTTACTGTAGTGCTACTGTAGTGTTACTGTAGTGCTACTGTAGTGTTACTGTAGTGTTACTGTAGTGTTACTGTAGTGTTACTCTAGTGCTACTGTAGTGCTACTGTAGTGTTACTGTAGTGCTACTGTAGTGTTACTGTAGTACTACTGTAGTGTTACTGTAGTGCTACTGTAGTGTTACTGTAGTGTTACTGTAGTGTTACTGTAGTACTACTGTAGTGTTACTGTAGTGCTACTGTAGTGTTACTGTAGTGCTACTGTAGTGTTACTGTAGTGCTACCGTAGTGTTACTGTAGTGCTACTGTAGTGTTACTGTAGTGCTATGTCTACTTAGTGCTACTGTAGTGTTACTGTAGTGTTACTGTATACTACTGTAGTGTTACTTTAGTGCTACTGTAGTGTTACTGTAGTGCTACTGTAGTGTTACTGTATGCTACGTAGTGTTACTGTAGTGCTACAGTGTTACTGATGTTACTGTAGTGTTACTGATTGTCTACTGTAGTGTTACTTAGTGCTACTGTAGTGTTACTGTAGTGCTACTGTAGTGTTACTGTAGTACTACTGTAGTGTTTACTGTAGCTACGTGTGTTACTGATTGCTAGTAAGTGTTACTTATACTACTGTAGTGTTACTGTAGTGCTACTGTAGTGTTACTGTAGTGCTACTGTAGTGTTACTGTAGTGCTACTTTAGTGCTACTGTAGTGTTACTGTAGTGCTACTGTAGTGTTATGTAGTGTCTTAGTGCTACTGTAGTGTTACTGTAGTGCTACTGTAGTGTTACTGTATTATACTGTAGTGCTACTTAGTGTACTTAGTGTACTGTAGTGTTAATGTAGTGCTACTTAGTGTTTTTTACTGTAGTGCTACTTAGTGATTACTGTAGTGCTACTTTAGTGCTACTGTAGTGTTACTGTAGTGTTTCTGTAGTGTTACTGTAGTGTTACTGTAGTGCTACTTTAGTGCTACTTTAGTGCTACTGTATGTTACTGTATGTTAGTGTTTCTGTTGTGTTACTGTAGTGTTTCTGTAGTGCTACTGAAGTATTACTGTATGTCCTACTGTATGCTGCTGCAGTGCTACTGTAGTGTTACTGTAGTGCTACTGTAGTGTACTGCAGTGTACTAAGTGTACTGCAGTGCTACTGTGTGCTACTGCATGTACTGTAGTGCTACTGTTTAGTGCTACTGTAGTGCTATGCAGTGCTACTGTAGTGCTATTGCATGCTGTACTGCAGTGTACTGCAGTGTACTACAGTTCACTGCAGTGCTACTGTAGTGCTACTGCAGTGCTACTGTAGTGCTACTGCAGTGTCTAGCACTGTAGTGCTATTGCATGCAGTCTCAGGTTACTACAGTGTCACTGCAGTGCTACTGTAGTGCTATTGCATGTTACTGTAGTGCTACTGCAGTGCTACTGTAGTGCTATGCAGTGGCTACTGCAGTGCTACTAGACAAAAAGTGTTTCTACTTATGCATGATAATATTATTGAGTGAGCTTAAAATATATATGACTTGTGGCTTACCTCAGCCACAATAACGTAATGGTGTTTATTCTCTATGATGTTCAGACAGTAGAGGACTCAGGACAAACTTGACGTAATGATTCCCATAGCATTCATAATTTCGAGCATAATGCTTTAATTGTACGTTCTGTTGAGCGAAATGTTAGACGAAAATCATGGAATGCTGTGAGGAATCCATTAAAATCTGTTCTTTAGAAATCTATAAAAAACTTTTTGAATTACGTTGTTAAAAAGATAAACCTGGTCTCCAGTGCCAGTGGGTCACATATCCTGGCTCACAGTGCCAGGTGGGTCTCATACCTGCTCACAGTGCAGGTGGTCACATACCTGGCTCACAGTGCCATGTGGGTCACATATCCTGCTTACAGTGCCAGGTGGTCACATAACCCTGGCCACATGCCATGGGTCAAAAACCCTCTCCCCTTGCCGGGTGGGTCACAACCCTGGCTCACAGTGCCGGGTTCACAAACCCGGGCTCACATGCCGGGTGGGTCACATACCCGGGTTTTACATCCAGGGGGGTCACAACCCGGCTCACATGCCATGGGCCCAATACCCTTTTCACATTTGCCATGGGTCAAAAACCCAGGCTAAACAGTCCGGGTAGGTCACATACCCGGGCCCACGGGCCCGGGTGGTCACAAACCAGGGGCCACATGCCAGGGGGGTCACATACCCTACCACGGCCGGGTTTGGGTCAAAATTCCCTGGCTCACAGTGCCGGGGGGGGCCCACAAAACCTGGCTCACATGCCGGGTGGGGCACATCCCGGGCTCACAGTCCCAGAAAGGTAAAAACAAAAAAACCCCCCGGGCTTACATTCCAGGTGGGTCAAAATACCAGGGCCACGGGCCAGGGGGGCACATACCCCTTGCTCAAAACCCGGGGGGTCAAAATCCCAAAGGCTAAACAGTCCAAAGGTGGGCCCGATCCCCTCCCAAACATCCCAAAGGTGGGTCACTTACCACTCACATTTGCCGGGGGGGGACACATCCCCCAATAAACATGCCAGGGGGGGTCACATACCTGGCTCACAGTGCCAGGGGGGTCACAAAACCCGACTCACGGGCCGGGTGGGTCACATCCCAAGGCTCACAGTCCCCAGGGGGGTCACAAAACCCTACTCACAGTCCCAGGGGGGTCACAAAACCCCCTGACTCACAGTCCGGGGGGTCACATACCAGGGCTCACAGTGCCATTTTGGGTCACATACCTTTGGCCACATCCAGGGGGCCCAAAAACCCTAACTCACAGGCCAGGTGGCACTTTCCATGGCTCACCCCAGGGGGTCCACATACCCGGGCTCACAGTCCCCAGGTGGGTCACATATCCTGGCTCACATGCCAGGGGGCCCAACCAAACCCTGACTCACAGTCCAGGGGGTCACAAAACCCTAACTCACAGGGGCCGGGGGGGGTTCACATATCCGGGCCACAGTCCGGGGTCAAAACCCCTAAACTAAACAGTGCCAGGGGGGTCACTTTACCCTGACTCATAAAGGGGCCAGGGGGGTCACATACCCGGGCACAAGCCAGGGGGGTTCACATCCCCGCCCTAAACAGTGCCAGGGGGGTCCATACCCGGGGCTCAAAAGTGCCAGGGGGGTCACTTTAACCCTGGCTCACATGCCGGGTTTGGGTCACATACCAATGGTCACAGTGCCAGGGGTCAAAAAACCCGGCTCCCCAGTCCAAGGGGTCACTTACCCGGGCTCACAGTCCGGGGGGCAAAATACCCTGGCTCACAGTCCCCAGGTGGGCCCACAACCAGGGCTCACGGGTGCCGGGTTGGTCACATACCCGGGGTTTCACAGGGGCCAGAGGGGTCACATACCCTGGTTTAAACAGTGCCAGAGGGGTCACATACCCTCTCACAGGGGCCCAGGGGGGTCACATACCCTGGCTCCCCATGCCGGGTGGCCCAAAATACCCTGTCTCCAGTCCCCAGGGGGGTCTAAATACCATGGCTCACAGTGCCGGGGGGGGGTAAACATCCCCTTCTCAAAACCCAGGGGGGTCAATACCCGGGCTCAAAGGGGCCGGGGGGTCACATACCCGGGTTTAAACATGCCAGGGGTCCATCCTTTGGCTCACAGTGCCAGGGGGGGCCCAAATACCCGGGCTCCCCAGTGCCAGGTGGCCCAGATACCCTGGCTCAAAATTTCCAGGTGGGCACAAAAAACCCTGGCTCACAGTGCCAGGGGGGGGCCCACAAACCCAATGGCTTTAAAAGTGCCATGGCCCACAACCCTCTCACAGTGCAGGGGGGTCACAAAATAAGTGACATCCGGGCCGCTCTTGGACACCGAAACTTAACTAACTAAAACTGTTTTTTAAATTCACATTAGAAAAAGAATAAACTTTAACTTTTTTTTGGGCAAATTTATTTTTTTATCATTTTAGTGAAAATGGGGTGAAGTACTTTCCCTCCAGCCCCTTTGTTTTTTTTTTTGTTTGGGGTAAATTTAAAAAAAGTTTTTTTCCCTTTCCCAAGATGTTTTGATTCACCTATTTTATAAAAAATTTCCAGTTAAACGGTAAAAAGGGAAAGGGGGACCAAATTTTTGGGTTTCCCGTGCCCACTACTGTTTCTAAACCATCACAGAAAATTGTGTTTTGGTAACCCCACAAAATTTCATTAAAAAATTTTAAATTTACTCAAAATATCATTATGTGAGCTTTTTTGGTACCCAGGCCCCAATAAAACCCCCACAAAAAACTTGATCATGCACAGCACCCCACAACACAAAATTGGGAAATAAACACTGCTCACACCACAGCTATTTAATCACCACAGCCACACCACAACTACTTGAAACCCAGCACACTCACCCCCAACAGCTACTTTTTATCAGCACAGCACACACCCAAAAGCTACTTGTATCATGCAAAAGCAACACCACAGCTACTTGTATCAGCACAGCAACCCCACCACAGCTATTTTTACCCAGAAAACCCCACACACCCCGCTACTTGTACCCCAAGGCACCCCTCACCCCAAACGGGCAACCGGGAAATCCAAATCACGCACACACCACAGCTACTTGTATCATGCACAGCACACCCCCCACAGCTACTTGTAAAAAGGGGGCAAAACCACAAAACCACAGCTATTTTATCATGCAAAACACCCACCACCCCCGGTATCATCAACACACACCACGGGCCTATTTGTACAACCTACCCCACACACTACTTGAAACCCATACACAGCACACACCACGCAACTTGTATCATGCACACACACACCCACAGCTACTTATCATGCACGCCAACACCACACAACTTGTATCATACACAGCACACACCCCCCAGCACTTGTACCCATGACAGCATACACCAAAAGCTACTTCCCATCATGCACAGCTCCCCAAAAAGTATTTGGGAACCCATGCACAAGTTTACCCCAAACGCTATTTTAAAAAAATTCACACTCACACCACGCAACTTGTATAAACACAGCTCCCCTCCACAGCACTTGAAACATCACCTCACACCACAGTTTACTTGTATAAATAAACATCACAAACACAGTTTACTTGTATCATGCAAAAGCCCACAGGGGCCCACAGCTACTTGTATCATACACAGCACCACCACAGCTACTTGTAAAAACCAGCACACACCACAGCTACTTGCATCAGCACACTCAAAACCAAAAGCTACTTGTACATGCAAAACCCTCACACCACAGCTACTTTTTATCACCACACTCCCACCACACTACTTGTATCATGCAAAAGCTCACTCCACAGCAACTTGAATCATCACAGCTCACCCCACAGCTATTTGTTTTCATGCACGCCATATCACAGCTATTTGTAAAAACACAGACAACCACAGCTATTTGTACTATCACACACACCCCCACAAATTTTGTATCTTTTAAAACCCGACTTTTTTGGGAAATTCTGGTACGGGGGGTTAAAATGAAAAATTTCTTCGAGGCTTCTTACTTTATTTTAATTTAAGTGGGGGGTTACACGGGCTTGTTGTTTGGCCCTTTGGCCCGGGCAGGGCCCAAACCCCACGAGAGAGAGCTGGGGGGCCTTGGGGTGTTGATGGCCGGGGGCCGCTGTGTGATGGGGGTTTTTTAAATCTGGGTTTACTGGAGAATTTCCCGGGGGTAAACGCCCCCGGGGGCCCGGGGTCTTGCCACCCCTTAGGTCATTGCCCCCAGGATGCCCCCCCACACCAGCAAACAACACCCAGGTACCCTTTTTACTGAGGGGAACAAGACAACAGGGGGAAAGAAAAAACTCCAATGTTTTCTACTCTGGCGGGGAATCGAACCCAGCCCTCACCGGTAAGCGAGGCGTTAACCACCAGGCCACCGGGGTGAGGCAAGTCTGGGCATACTGAAATCAAGGGCCCAAAAGATGGGACACTTGAGTGGCGCGAAATATGAACTAAGCTTTGGGAGAAAAGCAAAGGGCGTCGTGCAAAAAATACAGGGTTCTACATATGGGCCGGGCCCCCTACCCGCTCGTCCCCCACGCGACAATACTGTAGTAAAAAAAAAAACCCGGTCCCCTCTCTTCCCCTCTCTGTAGGAACAGGGGACAGAACACCCAAAAAAAAAACATATATTACATATACATGGAAAAAAAAATTCCCACAGGGGGGGAAGAAAAAAACCTGTGGGGTTTAAACATCGTTGGGGCCAAAGGCATGAGCTCGAAGTGTATCACTGCAACCCTTCCCGCTCTGGAAAAATACTGCAACACGGAGACAAACGCTGCGGGTGGGGGGGGGTGGACTAAAAAGGGGACGGTCCCTCTGGGAAAGGTTTAAGCAACATCGGAGGGGGTCCCCCTGCAGGTTTTCACTCAACCTGGGGCACGACATCGGCCCTCGAGTGAGGGTTCGACAAAACTCGGCAACTGGGCAGGACTTCTTTCAAACGACCAGGAGGACAAAATTTTTGACTGGTACTGGGCCCTGGGCTTAAACACTGCCGCGAGCGTGGAGTAGTTTGGGGGAGCGATCCTGGGAGAGACGCTGGGCGAAACAACGGGAGTCGTAAAAAATACACCAACTGCCGTGAGAGACTAACAGTCAAAGTGGGCATCTTTGTGCAGGCTGTCACTGAAGCTTGTGGGCACAGGGGACACAGCGCCTCCACCCGGCCTGGCTGCGGCCTTTACGATATCATCTCCGAAAAGTTGGGGTTATAGCCAAAGGGTTTCCTAAGCCTCCCCCAAATTGTTTTTTTCACATATAACCCCCTCTGAAGTCTGGGGGTGAAGAAACAAATTCGGGTGGGGAAACGTACAGGAAAGATTCTACAAACATCACCAGCGACGAGCATAAAAACTTTTTGTACAAAGGGGCTCGGGCACTCGGGGTGTCTGATAAACTTCAAAACACTGGTCACCAAAGGGGAAATTTAAAAATGGTGTTTACTCAGGTCGGGTTTCTTCAAAACCCCACTGGACACAAAAGGAAACTTTACAAACACCCCCGCTGTACATACTTTCAACATGGCTTTAAACTACAAAAGAAAGCTTTTCTGGGGCATAAAATTTACAAAACAATAAAAAATGTGAAACCTGACTGAGAGGAATTAATTAACAACGCATAAATCTTTTTCCTTTTAATCTTCCGACAATACTGAAATAATTTTCAAAAACACCGGGTGTGACATCATTGATGTTTAGGGCGTGAGTCGCCCAAGGGGACGTTTAGCAGCATGACCTCCAAAAGACTTTTTGAGGTACTCAGGGGAGACATCGTAGGTAGTCAGCAGACATCGTGAAAGCATGAATCGGGGAGCCCTCGTGGGGGACGTCACAGACATCCGAGGACTCGGGGAGACATCGGGTAACGGGCAACAACATCGGACGTCATGAAGTCGGGCAGCATCGGGGTTGGGGGGGTCGATGTGATGCGGGAGCAGACCACAGAAAAAAGGGGCCTTGGGACATCTGGTAAATCACGTGGCCCCTTTTTAGGTCACGTGACATCGCCCCCCACCCACTGACGCGGAATCCAGTAGCTTCAGTCCCCGGGGACCGGGTACACAAACACTTGCAATGAATTCATACGGGAAAAAAAGCAAAAAAACCCGCAGGGAGTTTGGAAATGGTATGGGGTATGGTACTGGGGCGAGGAAACGTGCGTGGGGTGTAAGGGGAGGGGGGGCATTGGCCTTTTCCCCTTTTCCCCCCCCACCCCCAAACCCCTTTGGGGAAGCTCACACTGGGCGGGAGAAATCACCCCAAAACTCACCTCTGCTTGCGAAACACTGTGCTTAGCTGAACAACAACAGCAACATACAATTTACGCGAACCCCCTGATTAGAAACAAATGGGGTTTACTGGGGCGCCAATTACAAATTTTTCGGGGAATTTCGATAAATTTTTGGGGTGGGTCCCGCTTAACCTTGGGCTATGCCCAAACTTTCAACACGACTTTAGGGTAAATCGTTGAGAGACGGATGCTTTTTGTTAAAGGGGGGTAAAGTGAAATGACTTCATAACCTTTTTCCTCCCCCTTTTCCAGGCAAACACAACTGCTGGGGGCAACCGCTGTCCAAACCCAATTTTACCGGGGTTGTTTTGGGAGGGTGTAAGGGGGTGGGTTAAAGGGTTACTTTTTCGAAGGCCTTTTTACTTTAAATTTATAACTAGGTTGGGGTTTTTCCCCAAATTGTGTGGGTTTGGGGCCCATGGGCCCCGGGGGGGCCATGCCCACGGGGAGAGCTGGACCTTGTTTGTTATGCCACCCTGTTGTGTGAGAACGAGGGAAAATCTGGGAACTGAATGGCAGGCCTATAGAGGGGAGCACTTTAGTGGCCCCAAATATGAACTAAGCCCGGCAGACAGCATGGGGGTTCTGTGGGAACAGTAAAAGGGTGTCTACATCATCCCCACGCACCAAACCACAGCTAATTTTATCATGCACAGCCACAAAAAAACACACTTGTACTATCAAAACCCCACACCACAGCTACTTGTATCAACACACTCACACCCCCAGCTACTTTAATTATGCCAAAAAGCTCACCGACAGCTACTTTTAACATGCACAGCACACTTCACAGCTACTTGTATCATGCACAGCACACACCACAGTTACTTGTATCATGCACAGCACACACCACAGCTACTTGTATTATGCAATGACACCACACAGCTACTTGTATCATGCACAGCACACACCACAGCTACTTGCATCATGCACAGCTCACACCACAGCTACTTGTATCATGCACAGCTCACACCACAGCTACTTGTATCATGCACAGCACATATCACAGCTACTTGTATCATGCACAGCTCACACCACAGCTACTTGTACTATGCACAGCACACACCACAGCTACTTGTATCATGCACAGCACACACACCACAGCTACTTGTATCATGCACAGTACACACCACAGCTACTTGTATCATGCACAGTACACACCACAGCTACTTGTATCATGCACAGCACACACCACAGCTACTTGTATCATGCACAGCTCACACCACAGCTACTTGTATCATGCACAGCTCACACCACACAACTACTTGTGTCATGCACAGCAAACACCACAGCTACTCGTATCATGCACAGTACACACCACAGCTACTTGTATCATGAACAGTACACACCACAGCTACTTGTATCATGCACAGCACACACCACAGCTACTTGTATCATCACAGCTCGCACCACAGCTACTTGTATCATGCACAGCTCACACCACAGCTACTTGTATCATACACAGCTCACACCACAGCTACTTGTATCATGCACAGCACACTTCACAGCTACTTGTATCATGCACAGCTCACACCACAGCTACTTGTATCATGCACAGCACACACCACAGCTACTTGTATCATGCATAGCACACACCACAGCTACTTGTATCATGCACAGCACCCACCACAGCTACTTGTATTATGCACAGCACACACCACAGCTGCTTGTATCATGCACAGCACACACCACAGCTACTTGTATCATGCACTGACACCACACAGCTACTTGTATCATGCACAGCACACACCACAGCTACTTGTATCATGCACAGCACACACCACAGCTACTTATATCATGCACAGCACAAACCACAGCTACTTGTATCATGCACAGCACACACGATAGCTACTTGTATCCTGCACAGCACACACCACAGCTACTTGTATCATGCACAGCTCTCACCACAGCTACTTGTATCATGCACAGCACACACCACAGCTACTTGTTTCATGCACAGCACACACCACAGCTACTTGTTTCATGCACAGCACACACCACAGCTACTTGTATCATGTACAGCTCTCACCACAGCTACTTGTATCATGCACAGCACACTACCCACAGCTACTTTTTTCATGCACAGCACATCACCACAGCTCTTGTATCATGCACAGCACCCACCACAGCTACTTGTATTATGCACAGCACACACCACAGCTGCTTGTATCATGCACACACTACACCACAGCTACTTGTATCATGCACTGACACCACACACTACTATTATCATGCACAGCACACACCACAGCTACTTGTATCATGCACAGCACACACCACAGCTACTTATACCTGCACAGCCACAAACCACAGCTTACTTGTATCATGCACAGCACACAACGATAGCTACTTGTATCCTGCACAGCACACAACCACAGCTACTTGTATCATGCACACTCCACCACAGCTACTTGTATCATGCACAGCATCACGCACCACAGCTACTATTTCATGCACAGCACACACCACAGCTACTTGTTTCATGCACAGCACACACCACAGCTACTTGTATCATGTACAGCTCTCACCACAGCTACTTGTATCATGCACAGCACACACCACAGCTACTTGTTTCATGCACAGCACACACCACAGCTACTTGTATCATGCACAGCACACACCACAGCTACTTGTATCATGCACAGCACACACCACAGCCAATTGTATCATGCACAGCACACACCACAGCTGCTTGTATCATGCACAGCACACACCACAGCTACTTGTATCATGCACAGCACACACCACAGCTACTTGTATCATGAACAGCACACACCACAGCTACTTGTATAATGCACAGCACACACCACAGCTACTTGTATCATGCACAGCACACACCACAGCTACTTGTATTCATGAACAGCACACACCAGCTACGTACTTGTATAATGCACAGCACACACCACAGCTACTTGTATCATGCACAGCACACACCACAGCTACTTGTATCATGCACAGTTCACACAACAGCTACTTGTATCATGCACATCACACACCACAGCTACTTGTATCATGCACAGCACACACCACAGCTACTTGTTTCATGCACAGCAGACACCACAGCTACTTGTTTCATGCACAGCACACACCACAGCTACTTGTATCATGTACAGCTCTCACCACAGCTACTTGTATCATGCACACACACACACCACAGCTACTTGTATCATGCACAGACACAACCACAGCTACTTGTATCATGCACTACTCACACCACAGCTACTGTATCATGCACAGTTCACACCACAGCTACTTGTATCATGCACAGCTCACACCACAGCTACTTGTATCATGCACAGCACACACCACAGCTACTTGTATCATGCACAGCTCACACCACAGCTACTTGTATCATGCTCAGCACACACCACAGCTACTTATATCATGCACAGCACACACCACAGCTACTTGTATCATGCACAGCACACAACACAGCTACTTGTATCATTCACAGCACACAACCACAGCTACTTATCATGCACAGCACACACCACAGCTACTTGTATCATGCACAGCACACAACACAGCTACTTGTATCATTCACAGCACACACCACAGCTGCTTGTATCATGCACAGCACGCACCACAGCTACTTGTATCATGCACTGACACCACAGCTACTTGTATCATGCACAGCACACACCACAGCTACTTGTATCATGCATAGTACACACCACAGCAACTTGTATCATGCACAGCACACTCCACAGCCACTTGTGTCATGCACAGCTCACACCACAGCTGCTTGTATCATGCACTGACACCACACAGCTACTTGTATCATGCAGAACACACACCACTGCTACTTGTATCATGCACAGCACAAACCACAGCTACTTGTATCATGCACAGCACACACCACATCCAGGGCCGGATTAAGAAGTCTCCGGGCTCTAGGGTATTCAGATTGGCGGGGCCCCTTTGAGTTACGGGTAAGCGAAGCGACCCCTTCCAGCTTGGGGGTGGAGGGGTAGGTGTGAGCCTGTGTTAGGTCTAATTAAATACATTCTGGCTATTTAGATTAAATTTAATAGGGAAAGTACATCAAGACAACCAAAACCATTTACCAACAGCCATTATAACTATCTTGTTAAATCATACATTTTAAAGAGAATAAACTCAAGACAGCATAGTATTACTAGATTAGGCTATTAAAGTAGTGACATCATGTACCTATTATATTCAGCATAACCACTACAGCACTATTATTCCCTTTATAAATCACTGACCATTATTGTTATCATTGCATCACGCATAAGACTATCAAATCATATAAACTCAAGAAAGTAAAGAATTGTTTATATTCGCAGGCACTTCTAAATAAACTTTTTTCTGGATTTCATATTGGCAAAATCATCAATTATATTCTGAAATCAATATTTCTTGTTAGATCAGACTCAATGGTCAACAAGGCTAGGTTACACAATTTGTCTTGGCTCATTGTTGAACGGAGCTGGTTTTTCACTCTTTTCAAAACAGAAAATGAACTGTCTCCTTCACAGTTAGTAGCTGGAAGTGTTAGGTAAAGGCGATACACTATGTCAACATTAGGGAAGGTTTCTGATACACTATGTCAACATTAGGGAAGGTTTCTGATACACTATGTCAACATTAGGGAAGGTTTCTGAGATACCTGCATTTCTTAAATGTTTCAAAGCAGCTGAGGGCGCACATTTTTCAGGTGGAGCTTTAATCTGATTCATATACCCAGAAAAATGAACTATTTCTTCAACAAATGTGTCATGAACATCTGCTGAAAGGTGTTGTTTCAACTTTAATGCAGCTTCTGTCAATTCTGCATCTGGCATAGTAGTAATTTTGAACAGAAATCCAAACTTGTCATTGAGATTCTGGTAGATTTCTTTTCTTTTCACCAATTCTGCAATCAGTGAATCCAGAATGACGAAGTATGTAGCTGTCTTACATTTCTGCCTTGGTAGCAACACAATTTCATTGTCTGGCTCTTCAAAATTGTGTTTCCTCTTCCTTGACCGCTGATGATCAGCCCGGTAACTGTAGTCTTTCACCAGCAGTTTAGCTTTCTCTTCAAACATTTCAAAAGCTTCATCATTGCGAAGTGAGCTTACAAATTCCACTAAGCCTGCATAGAGGTTAGCACAAGTAGCCATTTCAAATTCAATTTTCTGAAGTGTCTTGTTCGTGGCATTTAACCGTTCCAGTATACAGTCCCAAAGCACACAGAGTAAAGCCAATTCAAAATCTTCCAATTTTGATGCTGAGCTGGCTGCTTCGCTTCTTGTAGTTGCTGTCTGGTCTTCATCCTCTGCTATTTGGATCAAAGCAGAACGTATTTCAGCAAAGCTGTCTTTCAAAGCATGTGTTGCATCATGCTGCACTGACCACCTTGTTGTTGATAATGATTTGATGACGTCTCCATGAATGGTTGACTTGAGTATACTCCACCGAGCGTTGTAAGCAGAGAAAAAATTAAAGATGCTTGTAAAAGTCCATAAAATGAAACTGCAGCGACACAACACTCCGCAGCACATGACCCAACAAGATTAAGAGAATGTGAGAGCATGGCACATATTCACAAGTGGGTTGATTTGCTTGATACGGGCTTGCAATCCATTATATTTACCCGACATGTTACTTGCATTGTCGTAGCTCTGGCCACGGCAATCCATAATAAGAATCATGTTCAGCAGAGTATCCAGTAATACATTCATCATTGTTTCTCCATCATGCCTGAAAGAGGAATGAATTTTATAAAGCGCTCTACAGGCTTACACTGAGTCGACAAAGCGTAACAATGAATGTCAATTGATCTGTATGTGAATATCTGATGTTGATCTACACTTATTGCAAAGTATTTGCAGTTTACGCACTGCTATGATTGTTATTGGGACCTTCTTAGTCATCAGTTCAATAAATTCATGCATATATAGATGACATGTAAGAACAGTGCCTCTTCCTGCATTCCCAAGGCTGACACATAGATTTGCTAAAAAGGATCGAATTGTGCTAACAGTTCTATGATCCCTAGGAAATTGCCATTGTTCCGAACCAAAAACCTCATTTCTCCACGAAAGCAAGTCCTCTTAGAGCTAAGAATTTTACAACAGCAACAACTCTTCAAGAACTTTTCTCCAATAATGCGCTCTTTTTCAGTTTGATTCCAAATAGAATCCAATAAGCCTTTTTTCTGTGCACGAAATCACTGCTAAATGCAGCTCCGTGAGTGGTGTTGTTTCATGTTCCTCGAAACGCTTTGAATTTTTCCAGTCATTGAACCCCTGTGTGAAGGTATTTCTTTGGTAAAATAGCTTGCATGCTGAACAGTACACTTTCCTGACTTTCAAGTATACAATCCATGATCTTTTCACAGTTTCTGAATTTGCAAGCGTCCTATAAAACATAGATGACTTTAAACAACGACGACTTCCATCATCATAAATCCTTGCTGATTTCCTAAAATCAATGTTCAGAGTTGACTGATTTTCTGCAATGAAAAGCATTACGTAAGAACTGGGATTACATTTGGCCATGAGGCAGGATCTTTAAGACAAATCCGTGGATGAAATTCCGTTGAGACATCGAAGGAGACACAAAAGAAGTAGATGCTGGCTGAGAAATAATGGAGGGAGGGCTTCCTGTATGATCTGACGATCTGCAATCAAATGTACTGGTAACATCAGAAAACTGCTCTCGTGAGCATATCTGTGATCTTTCTACAGCTTTCCTACATCTTTCTTTTTCTGTTATTCTTCTTGAATTTTCTTCTTTCTTATCGTGACCCACTCGCATAAGAACGTCCACATCACGTTCACGAGATACCATATGAGATGTATCACTGTCTGTAATCATGCAAAACAAATTTTTCATTCAATTATTATTAATTTTTTTAATTATTATTAATTTTTTTTCTGTCAATTGGGATATGGCCCTTGTAGCCCCCTTTCCCCTGGCTGCGCATCTAAAAAATTTAAAACGTACCAGAAGGATCTATACAAACTTTACCATAGATTAGGTTATGAATTGGCTACGAATATTTCTAATTCATCCTCCTTGATCTCCAATTTACTTAAACAGAAATCATACTGAGTCCAAGAACAATGCACAAAGGTATTTATATTACCATTTTCATAACTAAACTAATCATTATGTTTTGCATGATATATGGCCTACCACCATAGATAAGGACATGAGAATTAAAGAATGCAGGGACAATTTTCAGTTTCACCCAACCAACGATTTTCTGATGTGGCTTATGTGTTTCTGGGGAAATATGTAGTAAATTAATTGATGTTCTACATCACTTCTGTCGCAACTTGAAAACTAAGCATTTGCGACGGAAGTGATGTAGAACATCAATCAATTGAGATCTGTTATTGAAATGATAAAGACTTAAAGACAGGACAAAGTGCTTTTAAAACCTACAAACGGAAGTCAGTTTGCGTTTTTAGGTTTTTCTTTATAGTATTTTTACCAAAAATGCGTCTTTACTGGTCGATGCGTCTTTACTGGTCAAGTAACCCTATCAGGTACCTCCCTTAACATATAGAGGCGAAAACAAACATTTATCCATACACATCAATGTCTATCAACAACACTTCAGTTAATTTGTCACAGTACAAGTCTAGATAACGTGTAATTACTACAGAAAATTGGAGAGGAATCTCCCATACTCGCCCATTAGCGGGAAAACACAGCTGTTCTGATGTAAACAAAGGCGTGTTGAGTGTTGCCATCTATGGTTAGGTTTATTTATTTTTATTTTATTTTATTTCATTATTTATTTTTGTTTTGATTAATTTTTAAAAATCAATTTTACTTTCCAAACACTTGAACTTTTTAGGTAGGGACGCCTTTGCACTTGCACCATGTGCACAGTCTTGAATGAGCCCCTGAACCCCTTGGACCGCGGGGCCCCCAAATGCGCCGGGCCCTAGGCAAATGCCTAGTTTGCCTATGCGGTAATCCGGCCCTGACCACAGCTACTTGTATCATGCACAGCTCACACCACAGCTACTTGTATCAAGCACAGCACACACCACAGCTACTTGTATCATGCACAGCACACACCACAGCTACTTGTATCATGCACAGCACACACCACAGCTACTTGTATCATGCACAGCACACACCACAGCTACTTGTATCAAGCACAGCACACACCACAGCTACTTGTATCATGCACAGCACACACCACACAGCTACTTGTATCATGCACTGACACCACACAGCTACTTGTATCATGCACAGCACACACCACAGCTACTTGTATCATGCACAGCACACACCACAGCTACTTGTATCAAGCACAGCACACACCACAGCTACTTGTATCAAGCACAGCACACACCACAGCTACTTATATCATGCACAGCACACACCACACAGCTACTTGTATCATGCACTGACACCACACAGCTACTTGTATCATGCACAGCACACACCACAGATACTTGTATCATGCACAGAACACACCACAGCTACTTGTATCATGCACAGCACACACCACACAGCTACTTGTATCATGCACTGACACCACACAGCTACTTGTATCATGCACAGCACACACCACAGATACTTGTATCATGCACAGCACACACCACAGATACTTGTATCATGCACAGCACACACCACAGCTACTTGTATCAAGCACAGCACACACCACAGCTACTTGTATCATGCACAGCACACACCACACAGGTACTTGTATCATGCACTGACACCACACAGCTACTTGTATCATGCACAGCACACACCTCAGCTACTTGTATCATGCACAGCACACACCACACAGCTACTTGTATCATGCACTGACACCACACAGCTACTTGTATCATGCACAGCTCACACCACACAGCTACTTGTATCATGCACAGCTCACACCACACAGGTACTTGTATCATGCACAGCTCACACCACACAGCTACTTGCATTATGCACAGCTCACACCACACAGCTACTTGTATCATGCACAGCTCACACCACATAGCTACTTGTATCATGCACAGCTCACACCACACAGGTACTTGTATCATGCACAGCACACACCACACAGCTACTTGTATCATGCACTGACACCACACAGCTACTTGTATCATGCACAGCTCACACAACACAGGTACTTGTATCATGCACAGCTCACACCACACAGGTACTTGTATCATGCACAGCTCACACCACACAGGTACTTGTATCATGCACAGCTCACACCACAAGGTACTTGTATCATGCACAGCACACACCACACAGCTACTTGTATCATGCACTGACACCACACAGCTACTTGTATCATGCACAGCTCACACAACACAGGTACTTGTATCATGCACAGCTCACACCACACAGGTACTTGTATCATGCACAGCTCACACCACACAGGTACTTGTATCATGCACAGCTCACACCACACAGGTACTTGTATCATGCACAGCACACACCACACAGCTACTTGTATCATGCACTGACACCACACAGCTACTTGTATCATGCACACCTCACACAACACAGCTACTTGCATTATGCACAGCTCACACCACACAGCTACTTGTATCATGCACAGCTCACGCCACATAGCTACTTGTATCATGCACAGCTCACACCACACTGCTACTTGTATCATGCACAGCTCACACCACACAGCTACTTGAATCATGCACAACACACACCACACAGGTACTTGCATCATGCACAGCTCACACCACACAGCTACTTGAATCATGCACAGCTCACACCACACAGGTACTTGTATCATGCACAGCTCACACCACACAGCTACTTTTATCATTCACAGCTCACACCACACAGCTAACTTGTAATCATGCACAGCTCACACCACACAGCTACTTGCATCATGCACAGCTCACACCACACAGCTGCTTGAATCATGCACAGCACACACCACACAACTACTTGTATCATGCACAGCTCACACCACACAGCTACTTGTATCATGCACAGCTCTCACCACACAGGTACTTGTATCATGCAGAGCTCACACCACACAGCTGCTTGTATCATGCACAGCTCACACCACACAGCTACTTGTATCACGCAGAGCTCACACCACACAGCTACTTTCATCATGCACAGCTCACACCACACAGCTACTTGTATCATGCAGAGCTCACACCACACAGCTACTTGTATCATGCACAGCTCACACCACACAGCTACTTGTATCATGCACAGCTCACACCACACAGCTACTTGAATCATGCACAGCACACACCACACAACTACTTGTATCATGCACAGCTCACACCACACAGCTACTTGTATCATGCACTGACACCACACAGCTACTTGTATCATGCACAGCTCACACCACACAGCTACTTGTATCATGCACAGCTCACACCACACAGCTACTTGATCATTCACAACACACACCACACAGGTACTTGCATCATGCACAGCTCACACCACACAGCTACTTGAATCATGCACAGCTCACACCACACAGGTACTTGTATCATGCACAGCTCACACCACACAGCTACTTTTATCATTCACAGCTCACACCACACAGCTACTTGTATCATGCACAGCTCACACCACACAGCTACTTGCATCATGCACAGCTCACACCACACAGCTGCTTGAATCATGCACAGCACACACCACACAACTACTTGTATCATGCACAGCTCACACCACACAGCTACTTGTATCATGCACAGCTCTCACCACACAGGTACTTGTATCATGCAGAGCTCACACCACACAGCTGCTTGTATCATGCACAGCTCACACCACACAGCTACTTGTATCACGCAGAGCTCACACCACACAGCTACTTTCATCATGCACAGCTCACACCACACAGCTACTTGTATCATGCAGAGCTCACACCACACAGCTACTTGTATCATGCACAGCTCACACCACACAGCTACTTGTATCATGCACAGCTCACACCACACAGCTACTTGAATCATGCACAGCACACACCACACAACTACTTGTATCATGCACAGCTCACACCACACAGCTACTTGTATCATGCACTGACACCACACAGCTACTTGTATCATGCACAGCTCACACCACACAGCTACTTGTATCATGCACAGCTCACACCTTGTGACAATAACCAGCCATGTACGCCACTGTTCGTGAGAGCTTCCGTGGGTGCAACTCTGAGTTTCTTGGTTATTAAATTACGAAAATCTTTGATATAGCAACGAAAGTACGGAGCCCTGAAGAGTTTGTATAAAAGGCTTTAACAGCATCTAGGATTGCTCTGCCGAATGTTCTGAAAAGATTTAACATACAAGTAGTGTATTAATGTTGGTAGAATTACCGACAATATGTAAAGCTCCTGGAGAGCGAAACGTTGCCACAATAAAATGTCACATTAATTACACTTGTGTCCCTTTACTTAACATACACGTCGTCTTCAATAATTCAAGACTAGTTAAAAGTGATAAACTGTGAAGGTTGTGTTTACAAAGTGGACTGCAGCGACTGTGACTTATTTTATGTCAGAAAAACATGTTAGCTTAGCACTAAAAGCAAAGGTTACAGCCCCTCTCCACAAAGGTGAAAGTAAAGCAATTGCAAAGAATTATAGACCAATAACAATAACATTCCATATCATAAAAGTCTTCGAAAAGGTTCTAAGAAGCAAGATCGTCAACTACCAGACACTTAACAACTGCACAACCCAGGGCAGTACGGGTTTACAGCAGGTCACTCCTGCCTCTCGCGATTACTGGATCACTATGACATGGTTTGGATGCACTGGAGGACAAACAAAACGCAGATGTAGTATACATAGACATTGCAAAAGCCTTCGACAAGTGCGACCATGGTGTAATAGCACGCAAAATACGTGATAAATGAATAGCAGGAAAAGTTGGTAGATGGATGTATAACTTCCTAACAAACAGAACACAAAGAGTAGTAGTAAACAAAGTAAAATCTGAGGCGGCTACAGTGAAAAGCTCTGTTCCACAAGGCACAGTACTCGCTCCCAGTGTTCCACAAGGCACAGTACTCGCTCCCAGTGTTCCACAAGGCACAGTACTTGCTCCCAGTGTTCCACAAGGCACAGTACTCGCTCCCAGTGTTCCACAAGGCACAGTACTCGCTCCCAGTGTTCCACAAGGCACAGTACTCGCTCCAGTGTTCCACAAGGCACAGTACTCGCTCCCAGTGTTCCACAAGGCACAGTACTCGCTCCCAGTGTTCCACAAAGCACAGTACTCGCTCCCAGTGTTCCACAAGGCACAGTACTCGCTCCCAGTGTTCCACAAGGCACAGTACTCGCTCCCAGTGTTCCACAAGGCACAGTACTCGCTCCCAGTGTTCCACAAGGCACAGTACTCGCTCCCAGTGTTCCACAAGGCACAGTACTCGCTCCCAGTGTTCCACAAGGCACAGTACTCGCTCCCAGTGTTCCACAAGGCACAGTACTCGCTCCCAGTGTTCCACAAGGCACAGTACTCGCTCCCAGTGTTCCACAAGGCACAGTACTCGCTCCCAGTGTTCCACAAGGCACAGTACTTGCTCCCAGTGTTTCACAAGGCACAGTACTCGCTCCCAGTGTTCCACAAGGCACAGTACTCGCTCCCAGTGTTCCACAAGGCACAGTACTCGCTCCCAGTGTTCCACAAGGCACAGTACTTGCTCCCAGTGTTCCACAAGGCACAGTACCCACTCCCAGTGTTCCACAAGGCACAGTACTCGCTCCCAGTGTTCCACAAGGCACAGTACTCGCTCCCAGTGTTCCACAAGGCACAGTACTCGCTCCCAGTGTTCCACAAGGCACAGTACTCGCTCCCAGTGTTCCACAAGGCACAGTACTCGCTCCCAGTGTTCCACAAGGCACAGTACTCGCTCCCAGTGTTCCACAAGGCACAGTACTTGCTCCCAGTGTTCCACAAGGCACAGTACTCGCTCCAGTGTTCCACAAGGCACAGTACTCGCTCCCAGTGTTCCACAAGGCACAGTACTTGCTCCCAGTGTTCCACAAGGCACAGTACTCGCTCCCAGTGTTCATCAAGGCACAGTACTCGCTCCCAGTGTTCCACAAGGCACAGTACTCGCTCCCAGTGTTCCACAAGGCACAGTACTTGCTCCCAGTGTTCCACAAGGCACAGTAATCGCTCCCAGTGTTCCACAAGGCACAGTACTCGCTCCCAGTGTTCCACAAGGCACAGTACTCGCTCCCAGTGTTCCACAAGGCACAGTACTCGCTCCCAGTGTTCCACAAGGCACAGTACTCGCTCCCAGTGTTCCACAAGGCACAGTACTCGCTCCCAGTGTTCCACAAGGCACAGTACTCGTTCCCAGTGTTCCACAAGGCACAGTACTCGCTTCCATCCTGTTCCTCATCCTCATAGCTGACATAGACAGAGATGTAAGCCACAGCACCGTGTCTTCCTTTGCTGACGATACCAGAATTTGCATGACGGTGTAATCCATCGAGGATACTGCATATTTCCAAGTGGTCATTAAGTAAGTCTTTAAATGGGCCTCAGATAACAATATAAAGTTTAATGAAGACAGATTTCAATTACTCTGCTATGGAAATATCGAGAAAATAAAAACTAGATCGGAGTGTAAAACAATAGAGCAAAACACTAATATGAAAGACCTGGGAGTGAAAATGTTAGAGAATCTCACTTTTAAAGACCATAACGATGAATCTAACATAACTGCTAAGAAAATGATAGGATGGATAATGGAATCATTCAAAACTAGGGATGCCAAGCCAGTGATTATTCTCATTAAATTGCTTGTTCTTTCTAGGCTAAAATTTTGCTGTACACTAACTGCCCTCTTCAAGGCAAGCGAAATTGCAGACCTAGAGTACATACAAAGAACTTTCTCTGCATGTATATGTACTATAAATCACTTAAATTACTGAAAACGGTTGAAGTCTCTTGGCCTGTACTTCTTGGAACGCAGGCGAGAAAGACACATGATGATATACACTTGGAAAAATCTTAGAGGGGCTAGTCTCAAATTTGCACATGGAAATCACTTCCTAAAAAAGCAAAACACTCTGCACGCTGCACAACATTCCCCAGTGAATACCAGGGGTGCCAAGAGTACGCTGAAAGACAAGACAGTAAGTGTCAAAGGCCCAAGACTGTTCAACCAAAAGACCTCTGGCTGTCTTCAAGAAGGCACTGGACAGCCACCACATGTCAGTACCTGACCAGCCGGACTGTGGCTTGTACGTAAGTTTGTATGTGACCAGCAGTAACAGCCTGGTTGATAAGGCCCTGATGTCCACTATGAGGCATGGTCATGGACCGTGCCGCGGGGGCACTGACCCCCGAAACACCCTCCAGGTATATTATATCCGAAAAGCATAAAAATGTAATGCCATATTTAACATGGGTTTGAAAAAGAATTGTGAAATTGTGGGAAGACAGAATTTAAGTTCTCAATTCATCTTGGCTGGAAAAAAAAATATCTTAAAATCGCCAGTTATAAAACCTGATGACTTTTCATTATATAATTATAGCTTAAGACTTTTCTAGTTTGATTAATTTATAATTAATCTATTATATATAACCTTAAGCTGGATACTTTAACAAATGCTTTAGACTGTTAAAAATGCCTTAATTCTATGTAAATAAAACTGATGTTAAGTGTGCTACATCTCACCTTATCATACCTGGAACAATGTAAAAAACGGTCAAACTGGGAGAAGCCTTGAATAAAATTACAAGATAAATCAAACATTAGAACTGGACAGGAATCTAATTCTCTGTTTATACACGCGAGAGTTTTTACCACAACTGATTTTGCAAAGGCCCAGAAAGTTGCATGAAGCAAATCTTTTGTTAAAAGAAATATAATTGAATCAAGTTTAATCAGAAATACTATAGTACTGATTTCAATATGAATATTAGTTCAGTCACGAGGGAGCATTCACCAAATTCAACTTCAATAACAAGAACATAGAGTGGGACCAAGTAAACCAAGTCCTAAACAATATAAGCTGGGAAGATAGTCTAAGCAACACAGACCCCAACTTATCCCTAGAACAGATTAACTCTGTGGCACTCGATGTATGCTCAAGGCTTATTCCTCTAAGAAAAAGGAGGAGTAGATGTAAAATAGAAAGAGACAGGCGTCCCTTTACAGAGCGGCTAAAAGAGGCCAATGTATCTGAAATGCGTAGGGAGTCACTGGTCAGAGAAACAGCAAACATCGAACTTAAGCTAAAGGAATCTTATAGGAGTCAGGAATCGGGGAAAGAACTAAAAGCCATAAATGAAATCCAAAGTATTTATTTTCCTATGCCAAATCAAAGTCGAGAACAACGTCCAGTATTGGGTCACTACTTAAACAAGATGGGTCCTACACAGATGACAGCAAGGAAATGAGTGAGCTACTCAAGTCCCAATATGACTCAGTTTTTAGCAAGCCGCTAACCAGACTGAGAGTAGAAGATCAAAATGAATTTTTATGAGAGAGCCACATAATTTGGTAAACACAAGCCCATCTGATGTTATCCTGACGCCAAATGACTTCGAACAAGCGATAAATGACATGCCCATGCACTCTGCCCCAGGGCCAGACTCATGGAACTCTGTGTTCATCAAGAACTGCAAGAAGCCCCTATCACGAGCCTTTTTCCATCCTATGGAGAGGGAGCATGGACACGGGGGTCGTCCCACAGTTACTAAAAACAACAGACATAGCCCCACTCCACAAAGGGGGCAGTAAAGCAATAGCAAAGAACTACAGACCGATAGCACTAATATCCCATATCATAAAAATCTTTGAAAGGGTCCTAAGAAGCAAGATCACCACCCATCTAGAAACCCATCAGTTACACAAACCCAGGGCAACATGGATTTAGAGCAGGTCGCTCCTGTCTGTCTCAACTATTGGATCACTACGACAAGGTCCTAAATGCACTAGAAGACAAAAGAATGCAGATGTAATATATACAGACTTTGCAAAAGCCTTCGACAAGTGTGACCATGGCGTAATAGCGCACAAAATGCGTGCTAAAGGAATAACAGGAAAAGTCGGTCGATGGATCTATAATTTCCTCACTAAACAGAACACAAGAGTAGTCGTCAACAGAGTAAAGTCCGAGGCAGCTACGGTGAAAAGCTCTGTTCCACAAGGCACAGTACTCGCTCCCATCTTGTTCCTCATCCTCATATCCGACATAGACAAGGATGTCAGCCACAGCACTGTGTCTTCCTTTGCAGATGACACCCGAAGCTGCATGACAGTGTCTTCCATTGCAGACACTGCAAGGCTCCAGGCGGACATCAACCAAATCTTTTAATGGGCTGCAGAAAACAATATGAAGTTCAACGATGAGAAATTTCAATTACTCCGATATGGTAAACATGAGGAAATTAAAACTTCATCAGAATACAAACAAATTCCTTCCACAAAATAGAGCAAAAAAACAACGTCAAAGACCTGGGAGTGATCATGTCGGAGGATCTCACCTTCAAGGACCATAACACTGTATCAATCGCAGCTGCTAGAAAAATGACAGGATAGATAATGAGAACCTTCAAAGCTAGGGATGCGAAGCCCATGGTGGCACTCTTCAGGTCACTTGTTCTATCTAGGCTGGAATATTGCTGCACACTAACAGCACCTTTCAAGGCAGGTGAAATTGCTGACCTAGAAAACGTACAGAGAACCTTCACGGCGCGCATAACGGAGATAAAACACCTCAATTACTGGGAGCGCTTGAGGTTCCTGAACCTGTATTCCTTGGAACGCAGGAGGGAGAGATACATGATTATATACACCTGGAAAATCCTAGAGGGACTAGTACCGAACTTGCACACGAAAATCACTCACTACGAAAGCAAAAGACTTGGCAGACGATGCACCATCCCCCAATGAAAAGCAGGGGTGTCACTAGCACGTTAAGAGACCATACAATAAGTGTCAGGGGCCCGAGACTGTTCAACTGCCTCCCAGCACACATAAGGGGGATTACCAACAGACCCCTGGCAGTCTTCAAGCTGGCACTGGACAAGCACCTAAAGTCGGTTCCTGACCAGCCGGGCTGTGGCTCGTACGTTGGTTTGCGTGCAGCCAGCAGTAACAGCCTTGTTGATCAGGCTCTGATCCACCAGGAGGCCTGGCCACAGACCGGGCCGCGGGGGGGCTGACCCCCGGAACTCTCTACAGGTAAACTCCAGGTAAACTCCAGGTAAACTCCAGGTATATATAAGTTTATATTCACTCGCAATGAAAAGAATTTGCAAGGAATTTAAGCTATGGCTGACAAGTCCTTCATAAAAAATAATCATTACTTCAACACATCAGGTGCCCAGTACCACTGGACATGGTGCCCAGTATCACTGGACATGGTGCCCAGTACCACTGGACATGGTGCCCAGTACCACTGGACTATGGTGCCTAGTACACTGGACATGGTGCCCAGTACCACTGGACATGGTGCCAGTACCACTGGACATGGTGCCCAGTACCACTGGACATGGTGCCTAGTACCACTGACATGGTGCCAGTACCACTGGACATGGTGCCCAGTACCACTGGACATGGTGCCCAGTACCCTGGACATGGTGCCCAGTACCACTGGACATGGTGCCCGTACCACTGGACATGGTGCCCAGTACCACTGGACATGGTGCCCAGTACCACTGGACATGGTGCCCAGTACCACTGGACATGGTGCCTAGTACCACTGGACATGGTGCCCAGTACCACTGGACATGGTGCCCAGTACCACTGGACATGGTGCCCAGTAAAACTGGACATGGTGCCTAGTACCACTGGACATGGTGCCCAGTACCACTGGACATGGTGCCCAGTACCACTGGACATGGTGCCCAGTACCACTGGACATGGTGCCCAGTACCACTGGACAGGTGCCCAGTACCACGGGACAAGGTCCCATTACCACTGACATGGTGCCCAGTCCCACGGACATGGGTGCCCAGAAAACCACGGGACAGGTGCCCAACCACTGACAGGTGCCCATACCACGGGACATGGGTCCCAGTACCACTGCAGGGTCCCAGTACCACGGACAGGTGCCCAGTACCACTGGAAAGGTGCCCGTACCCCCGACTTTGCCCAGTCCCCGGGACATGTGCCCATACCACGGACATGGTGCCCAGTACCACTGGACGGGTCCCTAGTACCACTGGACAGGGGCCCCATACCACGGACATGGTCCCAGTACCACTGGACATGGTGCCCATACCACTGGACGGGTGCCCAGTACCACTGGACAGTCCCCCCCCCGATGTAAACCACATTTTGGGGCCATAAGGGGAAAAATAAAACTATCTTGTAACTTCCATTGTCATTTTTTGGGTGGCATCGGGTACATTTTCATTTACGGGGGTACCGAGTTTGTATTTTGTGGCATCAGGGTACAAAAATTTTCCCAGGGGTACTGGGTACCTGTTGTTGATTTGGTGGCATCAGGGGTGACAATTCAGGGGTACTGGGTACCAAAGGTTGTTTTTGGTGGCATCAGGGTGACATTTTCAGTGTACGGGACCTGATGTGTTGTATTTTGGTGGCACGGGGTGACATATTCAGTGGTAGGGGGTACCTGATTGTTGTATTTGGGGACGGGGGTGACATATTCAGGGGAAGGGGAAACCTGAGTGTTTTTTTGGGGGCATCAGGGTGACATATCGTGGTACGGGACCTGATGGTTGTATTTGGGGCATCGGGGGTGACATATTCGTGTACGGGGAAACCTGATTTTTGATTTGGGTGGCATCAGGGGGAAAATTTTCAGTGGTCTGGTACCTGTGTGTTGTTTTGGGGGCACAGGGGGACAATTCATGGTACTGGTACCGAGTGTTTTTATTTGGTGGCCAGGGGTGAAAATTTTCAGTGGTACTGGTACCTGATGTTTGTATTTGGGGCATCAGGGGTAAACATTTTCGGGTACGGTAACTAAAGTGTTGAACTTTGATGCCCCCATGAACAACGTTTCTCAGAATTTTGGCTGGATTCCACGGATTTCGATTACCATCATTAAGACTTTTACGAGGAAGTGACTAGACTAAGTAGAGGGAGAGGGAATCATATTCATAGTAATTTACCTGATTTTAAGCAATGATACCAAGTGGATTAATTAAGGCTTCTCCGAATTTTGGTGGGTTTATCACGAGGCTTGCTTGAGGACAGGGGTTCGAGGCCTACCGTCTCATATTTTTTTAATCCTTTAAAACCCGTCGTTCCGGATGCGTTTATAAAAATAAAAAAATATTTAAACCCAATTGCAAACTGTGGGTTTGGTCTTTCAACAATTTTGTTCCTTCCGAACAAGTAGAATTTTTTTTTGTCGCTGTCAATCACGGAAATAAATTTGAAAAGTGACAAAAATTTTCACACGATTTTAAAAAATAAACAAATTTTAAACTGACCTAACTTCATATACAAAATTAGCTGAAAAAAATTACGTTAGTTTAAAATTAGGTCAGGGTTAAAAATTTTGGGCAGGGTTCAAAATTTGTTAGGGGTTTAAAGTTATCAGGGTCAAAATTATATCAGGTTTAAAGTTGGTCAGGGTTTAAATTAGTCAGGGTTAAAGTAGGGCAGGGTTTAAAAATTAGGTTTGGGTTTAAATTAGGTCGGGTTCAAAGTTTTTCAGGGTTCAAAGTTAGGGCATGGTTCAAAGTTAGGTCAGGGTTCAAAGTTAGGTAGTTTCAAAGTTAGGCAGGGTTCAAAGTTTTCAGGGGTTTAAATTAGGTTAAGGGTTTAAAATTATTATGGTTTAAGTTAGGTCCCGGGGTTTAAAGTTGCAGGGTCAAAATTAGGTTTAGGGTTTTAAAGTTAGGGATTGTTCAAAGTTTGGTCAGGGTTCAAAGTTAGGTTAGGGTTCAAAGTTAGGTCAGGGTTCAAAGTTAGGTTAGGGTTCAAAGTTAGGTTAGGGTTCAAAGTTAGGTCAGGGTTCAAAGTTAGGTTAGGGTTCAGGAACAGTATCACGTACAGACACAGGAACAGCATCACATACAGACACAGGATCAGCATCACGTACAGACACAGGAACAGCATCACGTACAGACACAGGATCAGCATCACATACAGACACAGGATCAGCATCACGTACAGACACAGGAACAGCATCACGTACAGACACAGGAACAGCATCACGTACAGACACAGGAACAGCATCACGTACAGACACAGGAACAGCATCACGTACAGACACAGGAACAGCATCATGTACAGACACAGGAACAACATCTTCACGTGCATACACAGGAGCAGCACAGAATCTTCACGTACAGATGCAAGAACAGCATCATCAGGAACAGACATAGGAACAGCATCACGTACAGACACAAGAACATCATCACGTACAGACACAGGAGCAGCATCCTCACGTACAAACACAGTAGCACAGAATACTCACGTACAGGTACAGGAGCATCATCAACACTTACGGACATGGGAGCAGCATGTTGCAATCCCTGAATGGGTTGCAATGATTATTATGTATATATATAATTATTACCTTTTCATTTAATTTTATATTGCTTATATTTGCGATAATAGCTAAATCGTAAATGTATTGCTTTATATTGTTATTTGACGTAGATTCCTTTGTTAGGTAGGATGCAACATATTATGTGCTCAGTTCAAGTCTTGATTGTCTAACTACTGTAATTATCGCTCCTTGCTCGTTACTCTGCCGGCTTCTGAGCTGCAGTTGTCCACGGAGCTATCACGTGATCGAGGGGGGGGGGTGTCCTCACCTCGCCTGAAGTATTCAGTCTGGTCTAGACTCTCTTGGTGGTTGGACAGATTGGTCTGTCTCATTATTCTTATTAGTTCTGTAGAACTCTGTTCACAGAACATTGTATAGACTTAGTGATTTTCGACGTTGTACTGAGGTTGTGTGTCGCATAGACACTCTGAGCAACTCAGGTCCTGACCTAACTTGTACTGGTATCTGTGTATTATCACAGTCGGGGATTTTCTTATGCTGAACTTAGATTCAGTAGTATGGGAGTTTTGTGACTTGTGGAGGATCTGCAGATGGTCCCTACTTAGTGTCGTTATATTATCTTTTTGTTCCTGATTCTGTGTCGCAGTTGCTTGTTATATTGCTATTGGGCTTAGCATTCTTTTTATTGTTCAAGCAGACTGTTCTGGTTGCCAGTCGGTCAAGAAGTTAGTTTATGTGAGGACTTTGTCAGTCACTTGTTTAAGTCTAGTCGAGTCTTGAGACATAACGAACTTCTTAGAGCACTTACACACATACACACAAACTTGTACATATTTGTAATATCTTATTAAATGTTAATGTACCAGACGGTACTTAAGAATTATAAATGTGATATGTGCTTTCAGCACAATAATATTGTACTCAAGAGAAGTGATATTATTTTGATTACTGTGATTAATTTAATTTAATTTAATTTGATAATATACCTCTTGACTTAATAAATTTATTAAATTTTAATTTCTCTAGTTAGTAGCCTACCAGTTGTAATCCTGAAGCACTATTGAATCTTACTAAATTCTAATGGATAATTGGACAAGGATACTGACTACTTGTTATGAAAACCCAGTAACAGGCTGGATGCTAGAAGGGCAGTACTTTCTAGTATTCACTGGAGATTTCTAAGCTTTTAGAATCGCGTTTTTTGTAACAAATGGGGGCCTGTCCGGGATGCTCTTGATCCAAGGTGTTGGAGAAATTGTCCAGTTTGACATACTAGTAACTCTATGATCAAACACTTTGAGTACTTTCCTAATCTGAAGACTTTCAGTTTAGTCTTGTACAACATAGCAGGTGGATGTATGCACCTGACTGAGTCTCTTGATCCAAGGAGATGGAAATACTGTTGATGAGTTCTAGCTCTAAGACGACCAACACTAAAATTCCTATTAGGATTATAGTTTCCCATAATCACTCTCTCGTAGTACAATTATTTTCGTGATGTATGCCAAAGTGAAACAGTTAATTGATACTCTGACTTTGAGTTAAGTACATTAAAACTTCAGACGTGTTGGCAAGTAGCCAAATATCTCGGTGTGACGTATAACAGGAATTACACCGCAGAAACTGTCAGAGCGTTAATTAAAGATATATTGTTTCCTTCTCATACAGAGATGTCTGATTATGATTCAGATTCAGAAAGCCTAGTGTCACAATTAGGAAGTATGACTCTACTTGATGACGTAGAAGAAAGAGCAACTAAGGCAGAAGTGAGCCTAGTGTCTGAGCCTAGTGTAGCTCAGTTCTCGCTCATGCCTTCCCTCCTAACTGTTAGCTTGATGCAGCCTAATACTAGTACAGTGTATGCTACACCTGTATCTACTTATCCTAGACCAGATCTAGACTCTTTAGAGACGGCTGGACGAAGTGTCCGACCTAAGGAACGTCCCGACTCAGTCGTTAATTTCCCTACTCCTCCATTACCCACATAGAGGCACAGAGGAAATTGAACGAAGAAGATTTCCAGAGAGAAAATGTTCGTCTGGGAAGACAACAGACTGATAGATCACAGGACACATTTAATGTGCAGAAAGCTGGCTCTATGGTTCCTAAGTTTTTTGAGAGTGACTTAGACACCTATTTTGATGTGTTTGAGAACCAGGCTCGTGCTATGAACTGGCCACGCAAGCACTGGGCAACATTGTTGGATACCGCATTGACAGGAAGAGCTCAAACTTGTACTGCTGCTTTACCATTTGCCAAGTACATTAGTTATGACGCTGTCAAGCAAACTATTCTAGAGACCTATAACTTGTTGCCTGTAAGTTATCAAAGTGCATTTAGTACGTTACAACGACGACAAGATCAAACTTGTGTAGAGTTTGCTCGTGAGAAAAAAGTTGCATTTGAGAGGTGGTGTAGATCTGCCAAGTGTAACAACTACGACAGTCTTGTTCAGTTGTTACTACATGAAGAGTTTAACAACTGTATGTCTGCTGACATACAAGAATAGCTAATCGATCATACTACCTCGGATATTCTGAAAACTGCAGCATTAGCAGACAATTACGAGATTTCTCACAAACTTGTATGTACTAAAACACAGAAAAATAAGGTAACTAAAAATTGTCCTAAAAGTTGGCAAACTAAATCAGCCGCTCATTGCCGGCCTGATGTACCTGCTACTGTAACTTCTCGTACCTTTACCAGGACAACTCACAATCCTGAATCTGTCTCTGTGGCTAGACAGAAATCTGATATCGAGAAGAAGAAAGTAAAATGTACCTATTGTAACAGAAAAGGACATGCTAGAGAGTATTGCTATAAGTTAGAAAGAGATACGAGAAGCAGTCGTGTGGCTGGCGCCCCCACACAAGTCGTATCTTCTTCCGAGCAACAAAGGCACCAAAATCCAAGTAATATCTCTGATCTTACTGTTTTAGATAATGTTACTCAGGATAGATGACTAGCATCAGAAAGTGTATCTGACGAAAAGATTCGTTCAGCGATGAGTCCTTACTTTTCAAGAGGTGGAATAGGATTTGACGAATCACATCTAACTGAGATAATTACTTTCAGAGACACTGGCAGTTATCTTACGTTATTAAGAGAAGATGTACTGCCCATAACTGACGATACCTATTGCAAGATAGATGTATTGTTAGAAGCCTATGGAGGGGCTGTTATAAAAGTGCCTCTTCACAAGGTATACATTGAAACAAGCTATTATACTGGTTATATTTCAGTGGGTATATCCAGTGGTGTATTTCCCATCAGGTCAGTGGACTTGTTGATAGGGAATGATATCCTTCATGCTGGTATATGTAAAGAACCACTTGTGATTGATAATAACACTGATGATAATTATGTCATTGAAGCTGTAGAGAGAAGCCTATTTTATTTCCTCTCAGCGCAATTACTAGAGCTATGTCAAAGATACAACAACCATCCTTGTCTCCTGTTGAGTTAGTGGATAACAATGATTTGGGCTTGAATATGTTGTTTAGTGAAGCTCTGCACCCCGGGTCATTAACACTGACTCTCTCCGGTCATCAACCTAGTCAGGACACAACTGATGTTAAATTTCTAACTCATGATGATTTAATCAAGGATCAGTTTGTTGATCAGTCACTGGAAAGACTTAGAGATATAGCAGTTACTGAGAGTGAAGCAAAGGATCTCGATAATTGTTACTACTATAGTAACGGTGTACTGATGGAGAAAAATACATGTAAGTTGTCAGCTGATAGTGTCTCCACCACAGTCAAGCATCTCGTAGTGTTACCAGTTACATTTCATGAACAAGCCATTGATTTTGCTCACAATAATCCCATAGGAGGACATTTGGATGTCAAGAAGACACTCAGTAAACTAGCAAAACATTTTACTTGGCCAAAGATGAAGGAAACAGTAGCTGATCATGTGCGACGTTGCCACGTGTGTCAAGTGACAGGCAAGCCAGCATACACACCTCCACCTACACCTCTCGCTGTGTTCATTAGTAGCAAAGTTCAGTTCATCTGGACTAGTGATTGTTCAGATTTGTTCAAAAGGTTGAAGCATCTGCTTTCCTCTGTTCTTGTGAAGAGTCCTAATTTCAATCTTCCTTTTTTACATATAGATGCGAGTGTTATGCAGTGGGTGCTGTGCTCCTCCAACAGTTAACATCCACTGATATTCTCCATCCTATATGTTACTATTCATCTAAGCTCAAACGACACCAGAAAAATTATGCTCTAGCTCTTGTGGTGTCCTTTGAACATTTTGACGAGTATTTGGGCACTTCCCCATTTAAAATTTATGTAATTTTAATGCCCAAATACCTTTTGTTACTTGCTATGTCAAATTCAGTAAAGTAACTTAATCCCTGAAGCCCATATTAACTATATATACTCATGTCTAATTATTATATTTATATATTCACAGTATTGTTGCGTGTAAGGAGACATAAGCTGAGTGTTGAGTGGGTAGTGTGGTGTGGGCGATGTACTGCGTGGCGGAACACTGTCCTGCCGCAGACCCCCCCCCCCCCCTTCACTACACACCTTAAGCTGTTTCATACTCAGATGTCCATACAACATAGCATTCCACAACCACTACTTAAGAGTGGAATGCAGTCTCCTCTACTATGATCGAGCCTCAAAGTGCCCTCCTTGTCTGCGCTATCCTGTCTCTACACTGATGTACATAACCACGAGAATGCAGAGATACGATACTGTGTACTGCCCTAGTACTAGGGGCATATCCTAGAGAAACTGACACTGTTGAATGATAGAAGTGCTTGGAACAAGAGTGACTCTGATTAATATTTATATTAAATTGTATTGATATGAGTAATCAGTAATAATGGGAAAGACATTAATGCAACTCCTAGTGCGACCGTCTGTCGTGTTGGGGGGGTGTTGCAATCCCTGAATGGGTTGCAATGATTATTATGTATATATATAATTATTTCCTTTTCATTTAATTTTATATTGCTTATATTTGCGATAATAGCTAAATCGTAAATGTATTGCTTTATATTGTTATTTGACGTAGTTATGTTGTTAGGTAGGATGTAACATATTATGTGCTCAGTTCAAGTCTTGATTGTCTAACTACTGTAATTATCGCTCCTTGCTCGTTACTCTGCTGGCTTCTGAGCTGCAGTTGTCCACGGAGCTATCACGTGATCGAGGGGGGGTGTGCTCACCTCACCTGAAGTATTCAATCTGGTCTAGACTCTCTTGGTGGTTGGACAGATTGTCTGTCTCATTATTCTTATTAATTCTGTAGAACTCTGTTCACAGAACATTGTATAGACTTAGTGATTTTCGACGTTGTACTGAGGTTGTGTGTCGCATAGACACTCTGAGCAACTCAGGTCCTGACCTAACTTGTACTGGTATCTGTGTATTATCACAGTCGGGGATTTTCTTATGCTGAACTTAGATTCAGTAGTATGGGAGTTTTGTGACTTGTGGAGGATCTGCAGATGGTCCCTACTTAGTGTCGTTATATTATCTCCTTGTTCCTGATTCTGTGTCGCAGTTGCTTGTTATATTGCTATTGGGCTTAGCATTCTTTTTATTGTTCAAGCAGACTGTTCTGGTTTTGCCATCGGTCAAAAATTTGTTTATGTGAGGACTTTGTGTCACTTATTTAAGTCTAGTCGAGTTTTGGGAAATAACGAATTCTTGAGCACTTACCACAACACAAAAACTTGTACTATTGTAATATCTTTTTAAAATTTTAATGTACCAGCGGTATTTAAGAATTATAAAGTGATAGTGCTTTCAGCAAAATAATTTTGTACTCAAGAGAAGGGGAATTATTTGTTACTGTGATTAATTTAATATAATTTTTTTTGATAATACCTCTAACTTAAAAAAAATTTATTAAATTTAAAATTTCTTTTATAGCCTAAGTTGTAACCCCTGAAGCATATTAAATCTTACTAAATTCAAAAGGATAATGGACGGGGATACTGACTATTGTTATGAAAACCCATAACAGGCGGATGCTAGAAGGCAGTACTTTCTAGATTCACGGAGATCTCTAACTTTTAAATCGCGTTTTTTTTAACACAGCATGATCATCAACACAAGAACGGGCATCTTCACGTACATAAAAAGGGTTTTAGCAAGTTTTTCCGTACAAACACAGAGGCAACACAGCTTTTTTAATTCAGTTTTTTTCACGTACATTATCAACAAAAAACAAATTTTTTTGGTCTTAGATGCTATAATTATTTTTTTGAAATTCCCCCGGTCCTGGTCGCTTTCCGGTCAGCTGGTCGTGCTCCAGGTCAGCTGGTCGCTGTTTAAGGTCAGTGGTCGCTGCTCCGGGGCAGTGGCGCTGCTCCAGGGTAGCTGGTCGCGGGGTTTCCGGGTCAGCTGGTCGCTGCTCCAGGTCAGTGGTCGCTGCCCCGGTCAGTGGCCGCAATCCAGGTCAGCGGGCGTGCCTCCGGGTTTCATGGTCGTGTCCGGGTCACTGGCGCTGCCCCAGGTCAGCTGGTCGCTGTCCAGGTCGGGCGGGTCGCTGCTCCAGGTCGCTGGTCGCTGCTCCAGGTCAGCGGGTCGCTGCTTGGTCAAGGTGTGCTCCAGGTCAGCAGGTCGCTGCTTCAGGTCAGCTGGTCGCTGCTCGGGGTCAGCGGGTCGCTGCTCCAGGTCAGCAGGTCGTGCCCCCGGTCAGCGGTCGTTCCTAGGTAGCTGGTCGCTGCCCAGGTCACAGGTCGCTGCTCCAGGTACTGGTCGTGCTCCGGGTCAGCTGGTCCTGTCCGGGTTCAGAGGTCGCTGCTCCAGGTCAGCAAGTCGCTGCCCGGGGTCAGGGGTCGCTGCTCCAGGTACTGGTCGTGCTCCAGGTCATTGCGGCTCCAGGTCAGTGGTCGCTGCTCCGGGTCAGCTGGTCGGTCCGGGTCAGCGGTCGTGCTCCAGGTAGCTGGTGCTGGCAGGTCAGCAGGTCGCTGTCCAGGTCCCCAAGTGTGCTCCAGGCATGGTCGCTGCTCCAGGTAGCTGGTCGCGCTCCGGGTCAGGGTCGCTGCTCCGGGCAGTGGTCGTGCCCCCAGGTAGGCTGGCGCTGCTCCAGGTCAGCGGGTCGCTGTCCAGGTCAGCGGTCGGCCCAGGTCCGGGGTCGCTGCTCCGGGTCAGCTGGTCGCGCCCCGGTCGCTGGTCGTGCTCCAGGTCAGTGGTCGCTGTCCAGGTCACTGGCGTGCTCAGGTAGCGGGTCGTGCTCCAGGTCGCTGGTCGCTGCTCCAGGCAGCGGTCGTCTCCGGGTCAGTGGTCGCTGCTTCCAGGTCAGCTGGTCCTCTCCAGGTCAGTGGTCGTGTAGGTGGGGTCGTGCCCAGGTAGTGGTGTGTCCAACAACTTTTAAAAAGGGTGGGGATGCAAAAAACCCGGTATGTTAAATAATAAATAAAAATAATATAATAATAAAAATAATAATAATAATAATAATAAATAATAATATAATAATAATAATAAAATTTATTAATATAATAAAAAAATTTTTAGTTTATTTGTACATGATACATAGTTAACAAGGTTATAAAGGGGGTGTAACCCCAAATTAATTAAGATTAACCATCAATGTATATTCAGCGGAAAAAATTGCAGTAAAAAATTAAACATAAACCAAGTGATTTTTTTAAAAAATTTAAAATGTGAAAAAAAAGTTGTACAAAATGAAATAAAATTTAAAAAAATACAATGATTTGTGGTGAAACGTTTAAATGACATCAGAGAATTATGTACATTTAAAAAATGGATTTTCTTTAGGGAAGTAATTTAAAAGTTTTAATACGTCACGGGATGTAATTTATGTTAATAGTTATTTAATTATGTGATTGTGATGTGGGGGTACACAGTGTTTAATTATGGATTGTGATGCTGGGGGGTAAAAACCCGTGTTTAAAATTATTTATTGTGATGTGGGGGTAACACGGTTTTTTTAGTGGTTTTGATGCGGGGAGTAACACAGTGTTTATTATGGGTTGTGAGCGGGGGTAAACCCGTTTTATTTTTTGGTTGTGATGCTGGGGAGTAACACGTGTTTAATTATGTGGGTTGTGATCTGGGGGAGTAACACAGTGTTTTAAATTTTGTGGGTTTTGATGCTGGGGGTAAAACAGTGTTAATTTGTGGTTTGTGAGCTGGGGAGTAAACCCCAGTGTTTAAAATTTTGTGGGTTGTGATGCGGGGGGTAACACAGTGTTAATTAGTGGTGTGTGCTGGGGAGTAACACAGTGTTTAATTTTTGTGGTTGTTTATGCTGGGGAGAACACATGTTTAATTATGGGTTTGAGCTGGGGAGTAAAAACCGGTTTTAATTAGTGGTTGTGATGCTGGGGGAGTAACACATGTTTAATTATGTGGGTTGTGATCTGGGGGGAAATAACACGTGTTTAAATTTTGGGTTGTGTGCTGGGGGATAACACAGTGTTTAATTTTGTGTTTTTGAGTGGGGATAAAAAGTGTTTAATTATTTTGGTTGTGATGTGGGGGAGTAACCAGTGTTTAATTTGTGGGGTTTGACGGGGAGTAAAACCCGGGTTTTTTTTGTGGGTTTTGATGCTGGGGAGTAAAACCCGTGTTTAATTATGTGGGTTTTGATGCTGGGGGGTAACACGTGTTAATTATGTGGGTTTGAGTGGGGGGGTAAACACATGTTTAATTATGTGGTTGGGTGGGGAGTAGCACGGTTAATTATGTGGTTTTTGATTGGGGGGAAATAACACGGTTTAATTAGGGTTGTGAGTGGGGGGGATTACACGTGTTTAAGTGGTTGGTGCTGGGGAGTAAACATGTTTTTTTATGTGGTTTTGATGTGGGGGGTAACATAGGTTTAATTATTGGTTGTGATGCTGGGGGTTTTAAAGCAGTTTTAAAGATGTGGATGTGATGGGGGATAACAGTGTTTTAAATTATGTGGGTTTTGTGTGGGGATAACACAGTGTTTAATTATGTGGTTGTGATGTGGGGGTAAACAGTTTTTAATTATTGGTGTGATGCTGGGGTAGACAGTGTTAAAATTATGGGTTTGAAGCTGGGGAGTAACCCCTGTTTAATTTTGTGGTTGTGATTGGGGTAGAAGGTTTTAAATTTTGTGGTTTTTGATCTGGGGGAGTAACACAGGTTAAAATTATTGGGGGTTTGAGGGGGAGTAAACAGTGTTTTAATTTGTGGTTGTGATGGGGGAGTAACACAGTGTTTAATTATGTGGTTTGAGCTGGGGAGTAAACAGGTTTAATTTTTGTGGGGTGATGGGGGAGAAAAACAGTGTTTAATTTTTGGTTTGATTGGGGGAGAACACAGTGTTTAAAGATGTGGATGTGATGCTGGGGAGAACACGTTTTAAGATGTGGATGTGTGCGGGATAAACAGGTTAAGATGTGGTTGTGATGTGGGGAGTAACACAGTGTTTTAAAGAGTGGTTGTGATGTGGGGGAGTAACACAGGTTTAAAGATGTGGTTGTGATGCTGGGGAGAACACAGTGTTTAATTATTGTTGTGTTTGGGGAGTGAAGTGTTAATTTTGTGGGTTTTGATCTGGGGAGTTAACACAAGGTTTTAAATTTTTGGTTTGAAGTAACACAGGGGTTAAAAATTGGGTTTTGATGTGGGGGAGAAACAGTGTTTAATTATGTGGTTGTGAGCTGGGGGGCACAGGTTCAAATTTTTGGGTTTGATGCTGGGGGGTAAAACATGTTTAATTTGTGGTTGTGATGCTGGGGGTAAAACAGGTTTAATTATGGGTTGTGATGCTGGGGGGTACACGTGTTTAATTATGGGTTGTGAGCTGGGGATAACAGGTTAATTTGTGGGGGATGCTGGGGAGTAACACGTGTTAATTATGTGGTTGTGATGTGGGGGAGTAACACAGTGTTTAAATTTTGTGGTTTTGATGTGGGGAGTAACCAGTTTAATTTTGTGGTTGGATGTGGGGGAGGGAACACAGTGTTTAATTAGTGGGGTTTGATGTGGGGGAGTAACACGTGTTTAATGATGTTGGTTTTGATGCGGGGGGGGAAACAGTGTTTAATATGAGGTTGTGTGTGGGGGAAACCAGTGTTATGATTGGTTGTGGGTTTTAATCCCGGGGAGTAACACAGTGGGTTTTAATTATGGGTTGTGATGGGGGGAGTAGCACAGGTTCATTTTTGGGTTGTATGGGGGGAGAACAAGTGTTTAATTATGGGTTTGGGTGCTGGGGAGTAACACAGTTTTATTATTGGTTGTGAGCGGGGATAAAACAGGTTTAATTATGTGGTTTTGATGTGGGGAGAACACGTGTTTAATTTGTGGTTTTTGATGCTGGGGGGTAAACAGTGTTAATTATGGGTTTTTATGTGAGGGAGTAACACAGTGTTTAATTATGTGTTGTGATGCTGGGGAGTAACACAGTGTAAATTTTGGGTTGTGATGGGGGGTAACACTGTTTAATTAGTGGTTGTGTGCTGGGGAGTAACACAGGTTTAATGATGTGGTTTTGATGTGGGGAGTAACAAGTTTAAGATGAGGTTTGTGATGCTGGGGGAGTAAAACGTGTTTTAAAAGAAGTGGGTTTTTGTGGTTGTAATCCCGGGGAGTAAACAGTGTTTAAATAGGGGTGATGCTGGGGGGGTAAAAACCCGTTTTTAATTATGTGGTTTTTGTGCTGGGGAGTAAAAACGTTTTAATGATTGGTTTTGGATGTGGGGAGTAAAAACAGTGTTTTTGTGTGGGTGTTGGGGGAACCAGTGTTTTAAAATGTGGTTGTGATGTGGGGGAGTTTCACAGTGTTTAATGTTTTGGTTTGATGCTGGGGAGTAACCAGTGTTTTAAATTTGTGGTTGTGATGGGGGGTAACAAGTGTTTAATTTTGGTTTTTGAGCTGGGGGAGTAAAACCCGTGTTTAATTATGTGGTTTTGATGTGGGGAGTAAACACAGGTTTATTATGTGGTTGTGATGCTGGGGGAGTAAAACAGGTTTAAATTTTGGTTTTGATGTGGGGGGGTTAAAACCGTGTTTAATTATGGTTTGATGCTGGGGGAAACCAGTGTTTAAGATGTGGTTGTGAGCTGGGGTAAACAGTGTTTAATATTGGTTTTGATTCGGGGGGGTAACACGGTTTTTAATTATGTGGTTTTTTATGTGGGGGGCAAAAAAAGTGTTTAAAATTTTGTGGTTTTAGTGGGGGGGTAACACAGTGTTTTTTGATGGATTTTGATGTGGGGATAACACAGGTTTAATGATGGGGTTCTGGGAGTAAACAGGTTTAATTTGTGGTTGTGTGCTGGGGAGTAACACAGTGTTTAATTTTGTGGGGTTTTGTGGGGGAGTAAACAGTGGGTTTAATTTTGTGGTTGTGTGTGGGGGGTAAAAAACAGGTTTAAAAAGTGGTTTTGATGTGGGGGAGTAACCAGTGTTTAATTATGTGTTGGTTGCTTTGGGGAGTAACCAGTGTTTTTTTAAATTTTGTGGGTTTTGATGTGGGGGGAAAAACACGTGTTTAATTGGGGTTTATGCTGGGGGTAACACAGTTTTTAATGATTGGTTGTGAGTGGGGGAGTAAAACGGTTTAATGATGTTTTGACCCGCAGAAAGTGTTTTGTTAATTTTGAAGGTAGAGTTAAGTACTGTGTATTTAGTTTAATTGTGGCCTGGTGGCTAAACCTCCCGCTTCACACACGGAGGGCCCGGGCTCGATTCCCGGCGGGGTGAAACATTTCGACACGTTTCCTTACACCTGTTGTCAAGTTCACCTAGCAGCAAATAGGTACCTGGGTGTGGAAAATTTTATAGGGTGCTTACCTGTATGTACCTTAACATTATATACATACAAGTAATCTCATTGGGAGACAACCATATTGTTTACCATAGTCACCCCGTGTAGACATGTGAGAAAACTTAACCACCTCTGGTCACTACAGGTGGCCCCTCGACCCTCACAATCTTGTCCACATCTATCCGAGACCAGTATAAATTGGGTAGCACCCTCAAGCACGGCGCTATTAATTAATTGTGGACTGTATAGATTTTATTAGTTTAACTGAATGAAGGGGGGGGGGGTTTAGGATACACATGGATACATCCATCAAGGAAAAAACATTTGTACATAATCCCACCACTTACCAGATATCCCTGGTGGTCACTTGATGTGGCTGGATCACCCTTAACCTATCCAATTAAAACATACCTAATGGCCAGTATCAGTCTGGTTTAAACTAAAAGGGTTACTTAACTGGGGGTGATTGATGCTCCTTATTTCCTCCATTCACCATCTCATTTCGACGTCCCGCCACACCGACAGGGTTCTTATTCCAGTAGGACGAGGTATCCGTTGGTTTGTCCCGGTTTTTTAGAAGTCGTGATACCATAAAACTTCACTATCCTCGATACGATAATCACGCGTTCACTCGGAGCAGGGCGATCTATTTCACACCCCGCATTCTCTTAACTTGATGTTATTATCACTGATTACATTACCCATTCACAAGACGATTTAACGTCTCATAATCATTATAACATTAGAGGTCACTCCATTAAGATTGGGGCCCGATGAGTAAGGATTAACTCCGGGTATTTCCCCTGGACACACACCATGGCGTCGCACCAGTCAGCCCCGGGGTCCTATCTTATTCCACTAAATTTTACCATTTTATTACGGTGGTCCAGCCAAATCACGTTCCCTCACTCCTTCACTAGGACAGTCACGACACTTCCTATTATAAATTGAGGCCTATATTAACCCTTTAGCGCCGTGAACGCCCGTTCCATTCCCGGTTTTCACAGCCCTCCTCACATTCAAAACACTGCCGCCCCCTCGTGCCCAGCTCGACCCTTAACCCCCCGCACATCTGCACAGGCGCAGCGGGAACCCAGTTGGGTTCCCATTCAAAATACAATACATCTTACCCAAATCAACACATTAAACACTTATTAGGCACTAGAGCTTCGGAAATTAATAATTTCCCACTGCGGCCGGGCGGAAGTCGTTGTTAGACGACTTAAATTGCATCTTCTCCGGGAAAGACGTTTCCCAGCCCCTCTAGATTGCGTGCTGTTTTCCTAGTGGGTCTTACTACAATTCTTCTTGCAATTACTCGGTCAGTGTCTTCAATATCACTCGTGTCACTTTCCTTGATTCCATCTGCACTGGATGAACACCATTTATTCTAAGGGAATTAATTTATTAATGTTACACAAACTTTCCTGACCACGACACAAACTTTGACTTTTCTGACAACACCTTGTGCATCTGGTATAATTTTAACTTCCCTTGCCCAGAGGCCAAAATGTTCGATTTGTTCAGTTCAATTAACACAAATGTCACGGGTTGAATGTTCTGTCGGTTTACTGCCTCTGGCGCACCAAAGTGTCACGTAGTGTAAGAAAATTCTTTATGCCACACATCAGACAATGAGTAATTACCTTATTTACATGTTGAATTTACTCTCACAGTCCGTTATTGTAATCCTCATCACTTCCTCGGGATTATTCTATAGATGTGCGCTTCTAACTTCGTCAATATTTTGAGGGGTCAGGATCTCGCGTCAGAGTGTCCTCATGTATGCAGAGGCGATTGTTTACAATTCTCTGCTCCACCACACTGCACGAATTCCCCCAAATTAATTCTCTTCCTGTGTAGCACCTTACGAAGACATCTTTTCACTGTACCTATCATTCTTTCGTACAGTCCTCCCTGCCAAGGGGCTCTGGGAGTAATAAATTTCCAGACACACCCTCGCTGGGTCAACAAAGGACTGTACATCATCACTCTTATTTAATTCCATCAAGTGTTGAGCACGCGCTACAAATTGGTGGCATTATCTCAGATCATCAATCTTGGACAGGATGCCTAGCTGAAAATTTTCCGGAACAGCTGTTTTGAACTGTTCTGCAGAAAAGTCCTGAGCCACTTCTAGATGAACAGCCCGAGTAGCTGTAAAAGTAAATAGACATACATACACCTTCAAGGGAACACCATCTGAAGTACCTGTTAAAATGATTGGCCCACTATAGTCCACTCGGTCACATCAAATGGTTTTACCAACTGCACGCGTTCCTTGGGCAATGGTGGAGGACCTGGGACATGTAGGTTCTGGCATCCCCCCGGCGACATATTACACACGACTTGATAACCCTTTTTAAAACTTTGCCATCCTTGTGGAACCCAGAAGGTTTCCCGAATACAGTTTAAGGTATGTGTACCCACCGTGCATCACGTTATTATGGGCATTAAAGACAATAAAGGGTTTGTCAGGTGATGAGTTTTGGGCAGCAAGATAGGATGCTTAGCATATTCCCCCAATTCAGCATTTTGTAACCTGCCTCTGCACCTAATTACTCTCCTCTAAATACAGCCCCAGCTTTCTATTATTGAGCCTTTCACAATTTTTCCCGTCCATCATTTTTTTAAAATCTCTCCCTGTAGGTTTCTTCTTGTACCCTCTGTAGCCAGTATTTCAGGGGATGGGGAAAATTATAAGAGATATTCATCTTACTTAAAAAGTTTAAACACTAACCTTGTCACGTTAATCAGCTTAGGTAAGGAAGAATACCTATCATATAAATGGCTAAGGGGGGGACTACTGACTGGAGCGGTGCTCATCGTAATTTCGACAGGAGCAATATGTGCCTTTTGCACCGGCCCAGTTAATTTTTGTCCCCCAGCCAACTTGGCTCTTTAAACACGATAAAGCACTCACAAATTTTTCATAAGTCAAGCCTCGAGACAAGAAGTCAGCGGATTCTCGTCCCCGGGAAATGTGATTAAAGGTTAACATATGTTGACCCAAACTGTTATATTTCTCCTGCATTGATTGATTTCAGCGACTCTGTTTTGTACGTACACAATCTTACTGTTACCATTACAAAATCCTTGTTAAGGATACCTCGTTATCAGACCAAATTTTACGGTGTCGCTGATATTTATCTCTCGCAATTTATTTCTTATATAATTGGCAAATTTGACACCTACATAAATGGCCATTAATCCAACTGAGGTAAGGTGCGTGATTTGATTGAGCCACCTTAGCCTTAGACATAAAAAGGAAATGGCACTATTACATTGAAGGTAAGCGACTGCTCCATATGCAAATTTCGAAGCTTCGCAAAAAATGTGGAGTACATTTTCCCCATCTTGACTGGCCACATTACGTGGGAACCCCAACATTGGTAATTTTACATATTCCCCTATAGTTCTTCCCACCTTTCAACAAATTCCTCAGGTAGGTTTTCATCCCAAGCACACTTAAGCTTCCATGCTTCTTCTATCAAAAATTTTTCCCTCTTATGGTAAGTGGGGACACTAACCCTTTAGTGGATCGAAGCATTTTGAAACTTCCGCAATTTTAAGCTCTCTTGGTTAATTTATTGGGCATGCTGTAGTTTTTAGACTTTACGAAAAACAGTCTCTCTCTGTGTCTCAAGTCAGTCCCAGCACATTACTATATTGGACACTTCAACTCCAGGGTTGTTTTTATTTATTTGAACCCTTAACTGGACGAATTACTGTTCCATTCCCTCGGGGGCATATTTGCACCTTGCATAATTCATTAGCCCCTGCGTATATGGTCATTAGTTCCTCTTCAGTAGATGTCACCCCCAGGAAATTGTCCACATAAAATTGTTTACCCATTACTCCACTCAGTGGACACCCGTACGCTTAAGGTGTGCATTTATCGTTGCCTGGGAGGAACGGACTGGAGGTAGCACCAAACAATACACTCCTGAAGCGAAAAGTCTTCAGGGGACTAAGTGGGTCACTAGGATTCTCGGGCCATAAGAACCTAGTGCAACCCCGGTCAGCCTCCTGCAGACCCACTCTCAGGAAAGTTTTACTTATGTCCGCCGTAAAGGCATAATTCTTAACCCTGAAGTTTAATAATATGTCTCCCATTTTTTCCGTCAACGACGGACCTGTCATCAAACAGTCAAATTTAAACTAGGTACATTTGTATTACTCCCGGCACTACAATTAAACACAATCCTCAGAGGAGTGGTTTAGAATCCTTCTTCACTCCGTGATGTGGCAAATAGTGGGCCATAAATCTGGGCTTGCTCGGGAAGTACCTCCTCTATAGAAATTTTTTTTTTTTAACTGCTCATTAATTATATCATCGTAAGCAGTCAACAGTTCTGGTTTTCTTGCTCAGTTCGTGGAGCTGAGCCTTTAATTGTCCATACGCCATCCGGTAATTAGTTGGTAGGTCTGGATGGTTCAGCTTCACGGAAGTCTCACCCAGTATTTTCCAGATTCAAATTTAAAAAATCCTTTGGTATTGTTCTTGAGTAAAGGATTTATCTGGACTTTCTTCAATTTTCATTGATCCCTATTTCTGTCCAATTCCATAATTTTTTACACAGGTTCAAATTCATCCTCTATTGAAGTATATTTATATACTAGGGTGATACTTCATGAGTAAGACACACCGTAACTGATTTATGGCTTCCTCCCGTCATTCATTATCAGTACGAGGAAGCCTGCCATACATCAGTGACCTCCTGCGGTCCTTAGAAGGGTGACTCCGCATTTCTTTGTCATACCCCTTTTCAAAGGTGGCATAATGGTCACTACCTATCAAAATATCTATTGGCCCCAAGAATCATTATTTAACCCGAAGGTGCCAAATTTACCTTACTTGAAAGCCTTTCAGTAGCGTTACCAAGCCCTATTGTAGATATTTTCTCTGGGGGCCTATCCACAATTACGCATTAATATGTTTTTCTCATTGCCCAGCCTGACAGTTACATAAACAGTGTCGTATGATGGGGCCTTCTTATTCGAGAAAAAAGCCAGATTAGCTTGAGTATAGCAGGATCTCCCATTTGTACCTTCATCCCATTAAGGCAATTACGTTTCATGAAGGTACGTTGTGATCCCCGATCCCGTAAATGCTGTTACAGTTTTGGTTTTACGCCCTTTATCATAATCACCACATCCAACACAGGCAAAGCTACCTCAGCTAGGCCCCTCATTACCCACGTTAGTGCAATCTTTACGTTGGCTACTGTTGTGTCCGGGTTATTATCACTATCAGTATATTGTTACCATCTTACGATTAGATCCCCCCTTACACATAGCTATTTTGGTGTCTTCCCCTTTTTACATGATAACAATAGTGCAAGTTAGCACGGCAATCCCTTCATTATGATTTCCTAGACACCTGATACTCTAGCAAGCTCTTCCAATCTTTCCCCTTTAACATCCCATGAATTATAGGCATTACAGTTCTTAGAGAAAAAGAGTACCGTTGCAGATGATACAATCTCTCCCTTTCCCTTTTCCTGACCTCTTATCAACTGGGCTCCCTTATTTGTGGTATTTCCTCCCTTGCTTTGATGTGGAGAACCACTATTACTGGCCCCTGTCACTTGATACGTGCCTACGTAAACCCCCGTTTAGTAGGTGACTTAGGATATTGATATTAGGATAAAGTTTCCCTTTGTGGAACTTGACAGGTGCACTGGGGTTTGTAGACGTGGTTTTTCCTAGAGGTAATGGGGTTGGCTGGTCTGCAGTTGGACAAAATTTGCTCCTGCGTCCCACTCTTAATTCTTCCAACCCGAAGTAACCCTTGTGATATCTGTTAGATAACCACTCTTTCTGTCTTGTGGTTCAATTTATTCTGAATCAAGGCACTCAACAAAACCCCTCTGCTCCCTCCAGATCATATTTATTACTCAGGTCTTAAGAGTGCTTTCTAGTTTGATCCTAAATTGCTGTAAGCTGTTGTGGTTGTGATCTGGGAGTCTTCAAACTAGCCAAAATTTGCTACTAGATCCAGCCTCTTTGCTCCAAGTTACCATAAGTGACCTCCAACAAGTCAGCTGCCTCACTATACGAGTCATCTAACATTTGGGAATGCTTGTATGAGAACATGCGCATCTCCTCTTACTTGTCCCTTTAAAATAGATAATTTGGTAAACACTTGCAAGATCACTCCCATCATGTACGACTGCTTTAAAGATAGCCAAAACTCCCCCCAGTTTTCTCCCGGATTAAACACAGGCATGCATAGTTCTGGGAGTTTGGTAGCACCTCTGACTTTCCTTACTACGTTGACCCAAAACATTGTTTACAAAAACCTTTACCTTCTCCAAAGCCTTAGTTTTGCAGGACAAATGTTGTCCTCCCTTCATAATATTGATCCAGCAGCCGCTCCCTTTCAGCATCATCTGCACAATTCTCTAGCAGATCTCTTTCACAGTCTTTAAACCACAATCTATATGACTATGTCTATTTTTCTAAGGCATCTAGGTGTAGCTTTAATTCATCGGGTTACCGTTTTTTTGTCTCATTAACTCCATACACTTGTTGTATGATTTAGTAACATGACCCCTTTCCCAGTTGTAGTGACGCTTTCTTTGCTTGGCATCCATGGACTTGCCAGCCACACTAACTTCCTCAGACCCAGCCATGGTTAGGGAATTAATAATCACCAATTATACAACTTAAGTAGCACCCTTTTGAGAGTAATTCTTGCACTTTACTCTTGCATAAATCCTAGCCACCCATGTGGGTAGTAAATTATTGGGCTATTATCCTCCACCACACGACCGATTAAATTTGTGTACCTATACCCCCTTCCTTCAATCAGTCACTTAATTATTAAGTAATTAATTCAATTAATTTTTTACTGATTGCATCCGGTTCAGGAAGGACCAGCGGGCAGATGTGGAAAATTTTATAGGGTGTTTACCTGTATGTACCTCAACATTATATACATACAAGTAATCTCATTGGGAGACAACCATATTGTTTACCGTAGTCACCCCGTGTAGACATGTGAGAAAACTAAACCACCTCTGGTCACTACAGGTGGCCCCTCGACCCTCACAATCTTGTCCACATCTATCCGAGACCAGTATAAATTGGGTAGCACCCTCAAGCACGGCGCTATTAATTAATTGTGGACTGTATAGATTATATTAGTTTAACTGAATGAAGGGGGGGGGGGGTAGGATACACATGGATACATCCATCAAGGAAAACATTTGTTTCATAAACCACCACTTACCAGATATCCCCTGGTTGTCACTTGATGTGGCTGGATCACCCTTAACCTATCCCAATTAAAAACATACCTAACTGGCCAGTATCAGTCTGTTATAACTAGAAGGGGTTTCTTAATGGGGGTGATTGATGTCCTTATTTCCCCATTCACCATTCATTTCGACGTCCGCCACACCCACACGGTTCTTATTCCAGTAGGACGAGGTATCCGTTGGTTTGTCCCGGTTTAGAAGTCGTGATACCATAAAAAATTCACTATCCCCGATACGATAATCACGCGTTCACTCGGAGCAGGGCGATCTATTTCACATCCCGCATTCTCTTAACTTGATGTTATTATCACTGATTACATTACCCTTCACAAGCGATTTAACGTCTCATAATCATTTATACACATTAGAGGTCACTCCATTAAGATCTGAGGCCGATGTGTAAGGATTACTCACGGGTATTTCCCTGGACACACACCATTGGCGTCGCACCTCAGCACCGGGCCTATCATTATTCACTAATTTTACCATTTATTTACGGTGGTCCGGAAAATCACGTTCCTCACTCTTCACTAGGGGGCAGTCACGACACTTCCTATTATGAATTGAGGCCTATATTAATCCTTAGGCCGCCGTGAACGCCCGTTTCCTCATCCCCGGTTTTCACAGCCTCCTCACCCATTCAAAACACTGCTGCCCCCTCGTGCCCCAGCTCGACCCCTAACCCCCCGCACATCTGCGCAGGCGCAGCGGGAACCCAGTTGGTTCCATTCAAAATACAAATACATTTTGACCCAAATCAACACATTAAACACTTATTAGGCACTATAGCTTCAGAAATTAAATAATTTCCACACTGGATGTTAGTCGACTGGTGTGGATGGCATCCTGGGGGACAAGATTAAGGACCACAATGGAAATAAGACAGACAGTCCTCGATGATGCACTGATTTTCTTGGGTTATCCTGAGTGGCTAACCCTCCGGGGTTAAAAATCCGAACGAAATCTTATCTTACGTGGTTTTTAAGGCGCCGGATACTTCGCCGCGCGGAGTAAAAAAATATCGAAAAAATATAAAAATTGAATTATTGTTACCAAAAAATACCTGAACTTTCTGGCTACACTCTGGTATAATTATCATAATTATACAATGTTTCTAGAAGGAATTATAGCCATTTATAAGATGTTATGGTGACAGCGCTGGCCTAACAAGCGCCCCGACTCCGCATTTCTTTTTTCCGTGTTTTTTTTTTGTCATTTTCTTAATATTTGTCTAATATAATACAAATTCACCGTCTGAGATCATGGGAGAGTGGGCGGAGCAATATGGTCCAGGAACCAATCATGAACCTCCCTGGGAACAG
>NC_069476.1:757967-775375 GCF_026875155.1 Cherax quadricarinatus | reverse complement strand
ATTTTTTGGGTACTGTACTCAGTGTCTGTACCGTGGTACTGTACTCAGGGGGTACTGAAATCAGTGGAAAGTCCATGTACTGACTCAGTTACTGCCCCAGTGTACTGTACTCAGTGACTGTCTCGTGGTACTGTATCAGTGTACTGTACTCATGGTACGTACTCAGTTACTGATCAGGGGTACTGTACTCATGAACTTACTCAGTGTACTGACTCAGGGGTACTGTACTCGGGTACTGTACTCAGTGGTACTGTACTCATGTCTGTACCAGTGGTATGTACTCAGGTCTGTACTCAGTGGTATGTACTAGTGTACTGTACTCAGTGTCTGTACTCAGTGGTACTGTACCTGTACTGTACTCAGTGTACTGTACTAGGGTACTGTCTAGTGTACGTACTCAGGGGTACGTACTCAGTGTACTGTACTCAGTGGTATGTCTCATGAAATTACTCAGAAACGTATCAGTGTCTGTATTCAGGGGTACTGTACTCAGTGTACTGTACTCGGGGTACTGTACTCAGGTACTGTACCCCAGGGGTACTGTAAAGTGTACTGTATCAGTACGTACTCAGTGGTACTGTACTCAGGTACTGTACTCATGTCTGTACTCGGTACTGACCAGTGTACTGACTCAGGGATGTACTCAGTGTACTGACTCAGTGTATTGCTGCTGATACAACATTTAGAATTCCATCAATACAAAAGTCCCAAATAAAAAATAAACTTTTCTTGTGAAAAAAAAAATTAATTTTTTAAAGACTTTTGACTTTTGGAAGTATCTGTGTGTTACTACTTATGTAATAATTTTTAGGATACTTCGAAAGGTGTAACAAATTGTAAAGTAATCATTCTTTTTATGTTTGTTGTCCCCTCAGGGGAAGGGTTTCCTTGATGTTGGTGAGGGGTCTTGATTTAGGGGAAATTTGGGTCTGTGTCCAGTTCCCCGAATTAAAACCTGAATGCCCTTCCACATTCCCCCCCCCGGCGCTGTTAATCCTCCGGGTTTTAGCGCTCCCCTTGATTTAATAATAAAATTTTTTGTTGTGAAATCAAGTCGATTCATTCATAAATAAGGATGGAGTCCCCTAAATAGGAAATAATTCTTCCGAGATATAGGCCCAAACGCGCGGCACCCCCAAATACCAGGGAAATTTTTTTTTCCCCGGGAAATTTTGCTTTCTTTTCACTTTTTTTTCCCTAAACCCACGAGTGTTTTTACAGTTAAAAAACATAAACCCCCCTTTTCCCCCTCATAAAGACGAGAGAATGGGTATAACTAGATGGGAAAAACCCTAGAATTTTTTGCTTTTTCGGCGTCTATTATTATACATGTGTGGAAAATTTTATAGGGTGCTTTTCTGTATGTACCCAACATTATTTCCATACAATTTAATCTCATTGGCAGAAAAAACCTTATTGTTTTTCTTTGTCACCCCGTGTAGACATTGAGAAAACTTAAACCACTGGGGAATCACTACAGGTGGCCCCTGACCCTCCCCAAACTTATCCACATCTATTCCGGCCCGTTAAAATTTGGGGAGCACCCCCAAGCACGGCGCTAATAATTAATTTGGGGTTATAGATTTTTAATTTGTTTAGCCCGAAAGAAAGGGGGGGGGGGGGTAGGATACACTGGATACATCCTCAGGGAAAAAAAAAATTTGTAATAATCCCACCACTTACCAGATGTTCCTGGGTTCACTTTATGTAGCTGGGTCAATCATAACCTACCCCCAAAAAAAACATACCTTAAATGGCCAGCATCAGTCTCATAACTAGAAAGGGGTTTCTTTAAATGTTGGGGGGATTGATACTCCCTTTTTTTCCCCCCATTCCCCCCTCTCATTTCGAAAGTCCTGCTAAACACCGGGCAAAAGGTTTTTTTAAAATTCCCCGGGGCGGGTTATCCGGCGGTTTTTTCCCGGTTTAGAAGTCGGGGATTCCTTTAAAATTCCCTTTTCCTCGTACGAGAGTACAGTTTTACTCGGAGCAGGGCGGGTCTATTTCAAATCCCGCTTTTTCCCTTTAATCTGGGTTATTAAACACTGATTACATTACCATTCACAAGACGATTTAACGTCTCTAACATTATTTCACATTATAGGTCACTTTCCCTTAAGATCGAGGCCGATGAGGGTGGGATTAACACAGGTTTTTTCCCCTGGACACACACCTGGCCGTGCCCCTCCACCCGGTCGCATTATTCACAAATTTTTTCCACCCTTTAGGGTGGCCCCGAAAATCCTTTCCCCCTCACTCTTCACTGTGACAGAAAGCACTTCTTATTATAAATTGGGGGCCTATATTGCCTTAGGCCGCGTAAACGCCGTTTCCCTTTCCCCTTTTTCTCACCTCCTCCCCCATTCAAAACCTCCCGCCACCCCCCCCCCCCCAGCTCGCCCCACCCCCTGACATTGGCAGGCGCAGCGGGAACCCAGCTGGTTCATTAAAAATGCAAATACTTTTGACCAAATCAGCACATTAAACTTTATTAGCACAAGCTTCGGAAATTAATAATTTCCACACTGGGGCCGGGCGGAAGTCGTTGTTACCGGGGAGTTTCTGGAGAGAGTTCCCGGGGGGGAACGCCCCCGCGGCCCGGTCTGAGACCAGGCCTCCTGGGGGATCGAGCCCGATCAACCAGGCGATGCTCTGGCGCCGCAAACCAAAACGAGCCACGCCCCCGGGATCCGGAACTGACTTTAGGTGCTTGTCCCGTGCCCGCTTGAAAACTGCCAGGGGTCTGTTGGTAATCCCCCTTTTTGTGTGCGGGGGGCGTTGAACAGTCTCGGGCCCTGACCTTATTGTTGGTCTCTTAACGTGTTGCACCCCTGCTTTCATTGGGGGGGTGGTGCATGTCTCCCAAATCTTTGCTTTGTAATGAGTGTTTTCGTGTGCAAATCCCGGGACTAGTCCCCCTAGGATTTTTCCGGTGTATTAAAAATGTATCTCTCCCCCTCGTTCCAGGGGAAAAACAGGTTTTTGGAACCCCAAGCGCTCCAATAATTTAGGTGTTTTTCTCCGTTTTTGGCGCCCGGAAAGTTCTTGTACATTTTCTAGGTCGGGAATTTCACCTGCCTTTAAAGGTGCTGTTAGTGTGCAGCAAAATTCCAGCCCCAGATAGAACAAGTGACCCAAAAAGGTTATGGGGTTGGGGCCCCCCTGTTTTGAAAGTTTTTCATTTTCCTCCCGTCATTTTTCTAGCAGATCGTTGATACAATGTTTGGCCCTTTAAAGGGGACCTCCGACATGATCACCCCCAGGTCTTTGAGTTGGTGTTTCGCTCTTTTTTTGTGGCCAAAATTTTGTTTGTCTCTGATGAAGTTTAATTTCCTATTTTTAACCTATTGGTAATTGAATTTCTCATCGTTGAACTTCATATTGTTTTCTGCAGCCCACTGAAAGTTTTTTTGTGTCTGCTGGAGCTTTGCAGTGTCTGCAATGGAAGGGGCACGCATGCAGATTCGGGGTCTCTGCAAAGGAAGACACGGTGTGTGGCTGACATCCCTTGCTATGTCGGATATGAGGTGAGAACAAGTGGGGGGTGAGTACGTGCCTTGTGGAAAGAGCTTTTTTACCGTAGCGCCTCGGATTACTCTTTGACGACACTCTCTGTGTTCTGTTTTTGAGGAAATTATAGATCCATCGACCGATTTTTCCCGTTATTCCTTTTGCACCTTTTGTGCGCTTTGCCATTCACACTTGTGAAGGGTTTTGCGCTGTATTATTCATTGCTTCTTTTTGTTTTAGTGATTTTGGCCTTTTCGTGTGGCCCCTAGTTAGACGACAGGAGCGACCTGTTCTAAACCCATGTTCCCTGGGTTGTTAAATGATGGGGTTTTTAGTGCGTGGGGATCTTGCTTCTTGGACCCTTTTAAAGTTTTTATGATATGGGTGTTTGGCTATTTGGGCTGTAGTTCTTTGCTGTTTCTTTTTGCCCCTTTGTGGAGTGGGTATGTCTTTTTGTTTTTAGTAAATGTGGGACGACCCCCGTGTCCATGCTCCCCCTCCCTAGGTGGAAAAGGTCGTGATAGGGGGTTCTTGCGTCTTGATGAACACAGAGTTCCTGAGTTGGCCCGGGGCAGAGTGCGGGCTGTCATTTACGCCTGTTGAAGTCATTGGCGTCGGGATAACATGGATAGGCTTGTGTTAAAAAAATTTTGGCTCTCTCATAAAAAAATCTTTTTGATTTCGCTCTCAGTTGGTTAGCGGCTTGCTAAAACTAGTCATTTTGGGACTTGAGTAGCTCACTCTTTCCTTGCTGTCATCTGTGTGGACCCATTTGTTAGTGGGGGCCCAATACTGGACGTTTTTTTTCGATTTGATTTTGGGGATAGGAGAAGAAAAACTTTGGGTTTCTTTCGATTTCATTTTTGGTTTTAGTTTTTTCCGCGATTCCTGCCAAAGGATTCTTTTAGCTTAAGTTCGTGGGGTTGCTATTTTTTGACCGTGTTCCCTACGCATTTAGATATATGACCTCTTTTTGCCGCTCTGTTATTCTTTTCTCGCCCCGTAAAGGGGGCCTGTCCTTTTGTTTTACTTACTCCCCCTTTTTTTTGAGGGGTAAGCCCTTGGCATACATCGAGTGCACCCAGTTTAAATTTTTCTAGCATAATTGGGGTCTGTGTTGCTTATATTTTCCCAGCTTTTTCGGTTAGGACTTGGTTTTTCTTGGTCCCACTTTTTTTTTTTTGTTATTGGAGTTGAATTTTTGGGGAATGCTCCCCCGTGACTAATCTATTTTGTCGGTTTTGGGGGTCCGCGCTTCAGATGAACCTCAATTATGTTGTGATCTGGTATATTTTTTTTGATATGGTGATTTTCTTATAGTCATCATTGTTAGTAAAGATGAGGTCTATGTATTCTCCAGTCTATAGGCTCTATTATTTGCTTTTTTAAAATTAAATTTTTGTGCAGAGATTTAAAGCCGGTGAGTGGGGTTTTTTCATCGAGCTGCCTCCTGGTGTTTTACTGCAAAAAAAATATTTGCATTTTCCCCATTTTAGGTCCCTTTAAAGTTAAATCCCCCGGGCAAATGTTGGGTGCGGGGGAGCGGGAAAGGGTTTTCCAACAGTGGTCAATTTTTAACATTTTCCCTGGATTGGGGTGTTGCTCCGGAGGCTTGTAGCTTCACAATGACTGGGTTTTTTTTTCTGACCTTTACTGCTAAAACTTCCACTACATCATTTTAGGCATTTAGCAGTTTTTGTGGGAAACAAGGCTCTGCAATGTAAGGGCCAAACCCCCCCTTTTGCCCGTTCACTCTGTCCAATTTTAAGGGTTTTAAACCCGGGATCCCAAAATTTTTTGCCAAGTGATCCTTTATTGGGGCTCAGTGAAAACCCGGGAAAATTGCCTTTTTCCTCTGCAAGCAGTCCAGGAAGAAAAGGGATTTTTTTTGTTTTTTGCTGGTTTTGACCCCGTATATTTGCAAATGAATGTTATCGGGCGGGGGGTATTGTTGGTACTGGGGGGGGTTTTTTTTCCGGCATTATATCTGTTGACATTAAATTGCGTCTTCCTCCAGGAGCGATTCCGCCCCCCCCTAGATTGCGCTGCTGTTTCCTGTGGGTCTTACACGTTTCTTCTTTCATTCCCGGCATGTCTTCAATTCCCGTGCACTTTCCCTTGATTTCCACTGCAAGGATTTAAAAACCATTTTAATTCTAAGGGAATTTAAATTTTTTAGGTAGCAAATTTCCCGACCCCGACACAAACTTTGGGGCTTTTTGACAACACCTTTTGCTCTGGGTATTTAAAGTAAATACCTTGCCAGGGCACAAAGTTCGTGTTGTTTCAGTTCAATTAACACAAGTCACCTGGTTGATGTTCTGTCGGTTTACTCCCCGGCGACCATAAAGTGTTCACGTATGTAAGAAAATATTCTTTACGCCACACATCGACCAATAATAATTACCTTATTTAACTCTTGAAATTTTCACCAACACAGTACGTTTTGTTCCCCTCACTTCCCCCGGGATTATCTCTATAGATAGGTGCAGTTCTAAACCCTTTTCCACATATTAGGGAGAGGGGGTCAGGATCTCCGCGTCAGAGTGCGCCTTTTTTGCGGGGGGGATTGTTCACCCGATTCTCTGCCTCCACCAACACTGCACGGAATTCCTCCAAATCAATTCTCTTCCTGTGTAGCACCTTACGAAGACATCTTTTCACTGTACCTATCATTCTTTCGTACAGTCCTCCCTGCCAAGGGGCTCTGGGAGTAATAAATTTCCAGACACACCCTCGCTGGGTCAACAAAGACTGTACATCATCACTCTTATTTAATTTCATCAAGTGTTGAGCACCCGCTACAAAATTGGTGGCATTATCTGAGATCATCAATCTTGGACAGGATCGTCTAGCTGCAAATTTTCGGAACAGCTGTATGAACTGTTCTGCAGACAAGTCCTGAGCCACTTCTAGATGAACAGCCCTAGTAGCTGTACAAGTAAATAGACATACATACACCTTCAAGGGGACACCATCTGAAGTACCTGTTAAAATGATTGGCCCACTATAGTCCACTCCGGTCACATCAAATGGTTTTACCAACTGCACACGTTCCATGGGCAATGGTGGAGGACCTGGGTACATGTAGGTTCTGGCATCCACCCGGCGACATATTACACACGACTTGATAACCCTTTTTACACTTTGCCGTCCTTGTGGAATCCAGAAGGTTTCCCGAATACAGTTTAAGGTATCCTGTACCTCACCGTGCATCACGTTATTATGGGCATTAAAGACAATCAAGGTTGTCAGGTGATGAGTTTTGGGCAGCAAGATAGGGTGCTTAGCATATTCCCCCAATTCAGCATTTTGTAACCTGCCTCTGCACCTAATTACATCATCTCTAAATACAGCCCAGCTTTTCTATTATTGAGCCTTTCACAATTTTTCCGTCCATCATTAATTTAATCTCATCCCTGTAGGTTTCTTCTTGTACCCTCTGTAGCCAGTATTTCAGGGGATGGGGAAAATTATGTGAGATATTCAGCTTACTTATAATTTAAACACTAACCTTGTCACACTAATCAGCTTAGGTAAGGAGAATACCTATTCATATCAATGGCTAAGGAGGGACTACTGACCGGAGCGGTGCTCACCGTAATTTCGACAGGAGCAATATGTGCCTTTTGCACCGGCCAGTTAATTTTGTCCACCAGCCAACTTGGCCCTTTAAACCACGATAAAGCACTCACAAATTTTTCATAAGTCAAGCCTCGATGACAAGAAGTCAGCTGGATTCTCGTCACCAGGAATGTGATTAAAGGTTAACATATGCTGACCCAAACGTTATATTTCTCCTGCATTTGATTGATTTCAGCGACTCTGTTTGTACATACACAATCTTACTGTTACCATTACGAATCCATTGTAAGGATACCTCGTTATCAGACCAAATTATGGTGTCGCTGATATTTATCTCTCGCAATTTATTTCTTATATAATTGGCTAATTTGACACCTACATAAATGGCCGTTAATTCCAACTGAGGTAAGGTGCGTGATTTGATTGGAGCCACCTTAGCCTTAGACATAACAAGAGAAATGGCACTATTACATTGAAGGTAAGCGACTGCTCCATATGCTAATTTCGAAGCATCGCAAAAAATGTGGAGTACATTTTCTCCATCTGACTGGCCACATTACGTGGAATTCCAACATTGGAATTTTACATATTCACCTATTTAGTTCTTCCCACCTTTCAACAAATTCCTCAGGTAGGGTTTCATCCCAAGCACACTTAAGCTTCCATGCTTCTTGTATCAACAATTTTCCTCTTATGGTAAGTGGGGACACTAAGCCTAGTGGATCGAAGCATTTTGAAACTTCCGCAAGTAAGACTCTCTTGGTTAATTTATTGGGCATGCTGTAGTTATTAGACTTTAACGATAACAAGTCTCCCTCTGTGTCCCAAGTCAGTCCCAGCACATTACTTTATTTGGACACTTCAACTCCAGGGTTATCTTTATTTATTTGAACCCTTAAACTGGACGAATTACTGTTCCATTCCTCAGGGCATATTTGCACCTTGCATTATTTCATTAGCCCCTGCGTATATGCTCATTAGTTCCTCTTCAGTAGATGTCACCCCCAGGAAATTGTCCACATAAAATTGTTTACCCATTACTCCACTCAGTGGACCACCCGTACGCTTAAGGTGTGCATTTATCGTTGCCTGGAGTAGGAACGGACTGGAGGTAGCACCAAACAATACACTCCTGAAGCGAAAAGTCTTCAGGGGACTAAGTGGGTCACTAGGATTCTCGGGCCATAAGAACCTAGTGCAATCCCGGTCAGCCTCCTGCAGACCCACTCTCAGGAAAGCTTTACTTATGTCCGCCATAAAGGCATAATTCTTAACCCTGAAGTTTAATAGTATGTCTCCCAGTTTTTCCGTCAACGACGGACCTGTCATCAAACAGTCATTCAAACTAGGTACACTTTTATTACTCCTGGCACTACAATTAAACACAATCCTCAGAGGAGTGGTCTTAGAATCCTTCTTCACTCCGTGGTGTGGCAAATAGTGACCATAAATCTGGGCTTGCTCGGGAGGTACCTCCTCTATGAATTTATTATTTAACTGCTCATTAATTATATCATCGTAAGCAGTCAACAGTTCTGGTGTCTTGCTCAATTCGTGGAGCTGAGCCTTTAATTATCCATACGCCATCCGGTAATTAGTTGGTAGGTCTGGATGGTTCAGCTTCCACGGAAGTCTCACCCAGTATTGTCCAGATTCAAATTTAACATCCTTCTGGTATTGTTCTTGAGTAAAGGAATCATCTGGACTTTCTTCATTTACATTGATCCCTATGCTGTCCAATTCCCATAATTTATACACAGGTTCAACTTCATCCTCTATTGAAGTATATTTATACTGGGGTGATACTTCATGAGTAAGACACACCGTAACTGTATTTATGGCTTCCTCCAGTCATTCATTATCAGTACGAGGAAGCCTGCCATACATCACGTGACCTCCTGCGGTCCTTAGAAGGGTGACTCCGTATTTCTTTGTCATACCCTTTACAAAGGTGGCATAATGGTCACTACCTATCAAAATACCTATTGGCCCCACAGAATCATTATTTATACCAGAAGGTGCCAAATTTACCTTACTTGAAAGCCTTTCAGTAGCGTTACCAAGCCCTATTGTAGATATTTTCTCTGGGAGCCTATCCACAATTACGGCATTAATATGTTTTCTCTCATTGCCCAGCCTGACAGTTACATAAACAGTGTCGTATGACTGGGCCTTCTTATTCGAGAGAAAGCCAGATAGCCTGAGTATAGCAGGATCTCCCATTTGTACCTTCATCCATTAAGGCAATTACGTTTTATGAAGGTACGTTGTGATCCCTGATCCAGTAATGCTGTTACAGTTTGGATTTACGCCGTTTATCATTATCACCACATCCAACACAGGCAAAGCTACCTCAGCTAGGCCATCATTACCGACGTTAGCTGCAATCTTTACGTTGGCAACTGTTGTGTCCGGGTTATTATCACTATCAGTACTATTGTTACCATCATTACGATTAGATCTGCCCTTACACATAGCTATGTGGTGTCTTCCCTTGTTACACTGATAACAATAGTGCAAGTTAGCACGGCAATCCCTTACATTATGATTTCCTAGACACCTGATACATCTAGCAAGCTCTTCCAATCTTTCCACTTTAACATCACATGAATTATAGGCATTACAGTTCTTAGAGAAATGAGTACCGTTGCAGAAGATACAATCTCTCCTTTCTTTGCCTGACCTCTTATCAACTGGGCTACCCTTACTGTGGTACTTCCACCTCTTGCTTGGATGTGGAGAACCACTATTACTGGCCCCTGTCACTTGATACGTGCCTACGTAACCCCGTGTAGTAGGTGACTTAGGATTATTGATATTAGGATAAGGTTTCCCTTTGTGGAACTTGACAGGTGCACTGGGTCTGTAGACGTGGTATTCCTAGAGGTAATGGGTTGGCTGGTCTGCAGTTGGACAATTAGCTCTTGCAGTCCCACTCTTATTTCTTCCAACCCGAAGTAACCCTTGTGATATCTGTTAGATAACCACTCTACGGTCTTGTGGTTCAATTTATTCTGAATCAAGGCACTCAACAACCACCCTGCTCCCTCCAGATCATATTTATTACTCAAGGTCTTAAGAGTGCTTTCTAGTTTGATCCTAAATTGCTGTAAGCTGTTGCGGTTGTGATCTGGAGTCTTCAAACTAGCCAAATTAGCTACTAGATCCAGCCTACTTTGCTCCACGTTACCGTAAGTGACCTTCAACAAGTCAACTGCCTCACTATAGGAGTCATCTACATTTGGGAATGCTTGTATGAGAACATGCGCATCACCCCTTACTTGTCCCTTTAAATAGCATAATTTGGTAACACTTGCAAGATCACTCCTATCATGTACGACTGCTTTAAAGATAGACCAAAACTCCTCCCAGTGTTCTCCCGGATTAAACACAGGCATACATAATTCTGGGAGTTTTGGTAGACGCCTCTGACTTTCCTTACTAGGTTGACCAACAACATTGTTTACACCCTTTACCTTCTCTAGACACAATGTTGTCCTCCACTTCATAATGTTGATCCAGCAGCCGCTCCCTTTCAGCATCATCTGCACAATTCTCTAGCAGCTCTTTTCACAGTCTTTAAACCACAATCTATATGACTCATGTCTATTTCCTAAGGCATCTAGGTGTAGCTTTAATTCATCAGGGTTTACCGTTTTTTGTCTGATTAACTCCATACACTTGTTGTATGATTTAGTAACATGACCCTTCCGAGCTTGTAGTGACGCTTTCTTTGCTTTGGCATCCATGGACTTGCCAGCCGCACTAACTTCCTCAGACCCAGCCATGGTTAGGGAATTATATCACCCATTATACAACTTAAGTAGACACCTTGTGAGAGTAATTCTTGCACTTTACTCTTGTATAAATCCTAGCCACCCATGTGCTGGTAATTATATTGGGCTAATTATCCTCCACCACACGACCGATTAAATTTGTGTACCCTATACCCACTTCCTTCAATCAGTCACTTAATTATTAAGTAATTAATTCAATTAATTTTTTACTGATTGCATCTGGTTCAGGAAGGACCAGCGGGCAGATGTGGAAAATTTTATAGGGTGCTTATCTGTATGTACCTCAACATTATTTACATACAAGTAATCTCATTGGGAGACAACCATATTGTTTATCGTAGTCACCCCGTGTAGACATGTGAGAAAACTTAAACCACCTCTGATCACTACAGGTGGCCCCTCGACCCTCACTGGTCTATCCGAGACCAGTATAAATTGGGTAGCACCCTCAAGCACGGCGCTACTAATTAATTGTGGACTGTATAGATTATATTAGTTTAGCTGAATGAAGGGGGGGTGGGGTAGGATACACATGGATACATCCATCAGGGAAAAACATTTGTACATAATCCCACCACTTACCAGATGTTCTCTGGTGGTCACTTGATGTAGCTGGATCACTCATAACCTATCCAATTACAACATACCTAACTGGCCAGCATCAGTCTGCTATAACTAGAAAGGTTACTTAACTGTGGGTGATTGATACTCTTTATATCCTCCATTCCCCATCTCATTTCGATGTCCTGCTACACCGACACGGTTCTTATTCCGGCAGGACGAGGTATCCGTCGGTTTGTCCCGGTTTAGAAGTCGTGATTCCATAAAACTTCCTTGTCCTCGGTACGAGAGTCACATGTTCACTCGGAGCAGGGCGATCTATTTCACATCCCGCATTCTCTTAACTCAGTGTTATTATCACTGATTACATTACCATTCACAAGACGATTTAACGTCTCATAACTATTATACACATTATAGGTCACTCCATTAAGATCTGAGGCCGATGAGCGAGGATTAACACACGGATATGTCCCCTGGACACACACCATGGCCATGCACCTGCCACCCGGTCGAACATTATTCACTAATTTTACCACCCCTTTACGGTGGTCCCGTAAATCACGTTCCCTCACTCTTCACTAGTGACAGTCACGACACTTCCTATTATGAATTGAGGCCTATATTGATCCTTAGGCCGCCGTGAACGCCAGTTTCCTCATTCCCGGTTTTCTCAGCCTCCTCACCCATTCAAAACACTCCCGCCACCTGCCCCCCCCCCAGCTCGACCCCCACCCCCTGCACATCTGCGCAGGCGCAGCGGGAACCCAGCTGGTTTCATTAAAAATGCAAATACATTTTGACCCAAATCAGCACATTAAACACTTATTAGACACTATAGCTTCGGAAATTAAATAATTTCCACAACATGTATATTATTTTTTCTGGTGTACTTTTTATGTTTGTATATCGCCTTATGTCATATTAGATCAATTGTGATTAGTAAATAAGCCTTATAATTGATATTAGCGTGAGTATGGAATATTTTATTAGCTGGTGAGTGTCGGCCATCTTGGGCACTGTTCCCAGGGGAGGTTCATGATTGGTTCCTGGACCATATTAGCTCCGCCCACTCTACCATGATCTCAGACGGTGAATTTGTATTATATTAGACAAATATATAAGAAAATGACAAAAAAAAAAACACGGGAAAAAAGAAATGCGGAGTCAGGGCGCTTGTTAGGCCAGGCGCTGTCACCATACATCTTATAAATGGCTATAATTCCTTCTAGAAACATTGTATAATTATGATAATTATACCAGAGTGTAGCCAGAAAGTTCAGGTATTTTTTGGTAACAATAATTCAATTTTTATATTTTTTCGATATTTTTTTACTCCGCGCGGCGAAGTATCCGGCGCCTTAAAAACCACGTAAGATAAGATTTCGTTCGGATTTTTAACCCCGGAGGGTTAGCCACTCAGGATAACCCAAGAAAATCAGTGCATCATCGAGGACTGTCTGTCTTATTTCCATTGGGCCCTTAAATTCTTGCCCCCCGGATGCCACCCACACCAGTCGACTAACATCCATTTGGGGAAAAATTTTTTAATTTCTAAAGCTATGTGCCTAAAAATGTTTAATGGTTGTTTTGGGTCAAATGTTTTTTTATTTGAATGGCCCCAACTGGGTTCCCCTGCGCCTGCGCGATGTGCGGGGGGGTTGGGGGTCGAGCTGGGGACGAGGGGGGCAGCAGTGTTTTGAATGGTGAGGGGCTGTGAAAACCGGGAAAGGAAACGGGCGTTCACGGGGGCCCAAAAGGTTTAATATACCTATTCATAATGGGAAGTGTGTGACTGTCCCTAGTGAAGAGTGGGGGGAACGTGTTTTCCCGGGGCCCACCGAATAAAATGGTAAAATTAGTGAATAAGATAGGACGGTGCTCTGGTGCGACCCCATGGGGGGTTGGCCGGGGGAAATACCCTGAGTAACCCTTAACATGGGCCTAGTTTAATGGAGTGACCTTAATGGTTAATGATTATGAACGTTAAATCTCTTGTGAATGGTAATGTAATCAGTGTAATAACATAAAGTAAAGAGAAGGGGGATTAAAATAGATCGCCCTGCCCCGAGTGAACGCGTGTTATCGTTCGAGGTAGTGAATTTTTATGGTATCACAAATTCTAAACGGGACAAACCAACGGATACCTTCCTACGGAAAAAACCCGTGTGGGTGTGGGGGGCGTCGAAATGGAGGTAAATGGGGAAATAAGGAGCATCAATCACCCCCCGTTAAGTAACCCTTTAGTTATAAACGATGTCTGGCCCGTTTGGTTGTTTTAATTGGGAAGGTTTAAAGGGGGATCCACCCCTCAATGACAAAAGGGGAATCTGGTAAGTGGTGGGGATTAGTACAAATTTTTTTTTTCCTTGAGGGTGTACCTGTGACCTACCCCCCCCCCCCTTCATTCAGTTAAACTAAAATAATCTAACAGTCCACAATTAATTTTAGGCCGTGCTTGGGGTGCTACCCAAATTTTAGGGCTCGGATAGTGTGGGCAAGATTGTGGGGTCGAGGGGCCCCTGTTGACCAGGGTGGTTTTGTTTTCTCACTGTCTAACGGGGGACTACGGTAAAAATAGGGTTGTCTCCCAAAGAAAATTTTTGATGTATTTTAATGTTGAGGTACATACAGGAAAACACCCTTTTAAAATTTTTTCCCACACCCTGCCCGCTGGTCCTTCCGGGAACCCGGAAATTGCAATCAGAAAAAAATTTTTTAAATTGAATTAATTACTTAAAAATTAAAGTAAATTGATTTAAAGGGAAATGGGTATAGGGTACAAAAATTTTAATGGGTTCGTGTGGGTGGAGGTAATTACCCCCAATTTAAAATTCCCAGCACAGGGGGTGGCTAGGATTTATGCAAAAAGTAAAGTGAAAGTTTTTAAACTCTCCCCAAGGTGCCCTACTTAAGTTTTTTTAAAATTTGGTGATTATTAATTCCCAACCATGGTTTTGGGTTTTGGGGGAATTTTAGTGTGGTGGCAAGCCCCAAGGATGCCGGGGGAAAAAGAAAGCGTAAATACAAGCTCGGAAGGGTCATGTTACAAAATCATACAAAAGGTATGGGTTAAGGGAGACAAAAAAAAGGGGTTTAAACCTGATGAATTAAAGTAAAACCTTTGATGCCTTGAAAATTTAAAACCATGATTTCATATAAAATTGGGGTTTAAAACTGTAAATTAAAAGGATTGTTTGAGAATTGTGCAATGATGCTAAAAGGGAAAGCGGTGCGGGACAATATTATGAAGGGGGAGGAAAAAATTTGCCCTTTGTAAACTAAGGTTTTGGGGAGAAAGGGTAAAGGGTTGTAAAAAATTTGTTTTGGGGCCCAACGTAGTAAGGAAAGTCAAAAGGTTTTGGTCTACCAAAACTCCCCAGAACTATCCCTTTGGCTGTTTTTTAAATTTCCGGGAAAAAAAAACTGGGGGGAAATTTTGGTCATTTTTAAAAAGCGGGTCGAAACATGGAAGGGTAAATTTTGCCAAAGGTTTTTTACCAAATTTATGTTTTTTTAAAAGGGGAAAAAGGGGTAAGGGGAGAATCCCGAATTTTCTCATACCAAAGCTTCCCCAAATGTAGAGACTGGGTTAATAGTGAGGCAGCTGACTTGTTGGAGGTCACTTAGGTTTTTTAGGGGGAAAATTTAGGCGGGAAACCCCCTAGTAGCTTTTTTGGCTAGTTTAAAAGACCCCAGATCACAACCACAAAAAAGTTAACAGAAATTTTTGGATCCAAATTTTAGAAAAGCACTTTAAACCTTGAGTAATAAAAAGGGAATTGGAGGGGAGCAGGGGTGGGTTTTTTTGGGGTTGCCTTGATTCAGAATAATTTTAAAACCACAAGACAGTAAGGGGGTTATCTAACAGAATTTTCCCAAAAAGGGTTTATTTGGGGGTTGGAAGAAAATAAGAGGGGGAACTCCCAGGGTAATTGCCCCAACTCCCAGCCCAGCCAACCCATTACCTCTAGGAAAAACCACGTCTAAAAACCCCAGTGCACCTGTCAATTTCCCAAAAAGGGAAAAATTTTTTCCTAATTCAAAAAACCTAAGTCCCCTATTTTAAAACGGGGTTACGTAGGCACGGTTACCCAAGTGACGGGGGCCGGGTTAAATAGTGGTTCTAAACACCCAAAGAAAAGAGGGGGAAAATTTAACAACAAAAGGGTAGCCCATTTTGTTTAAGGGAGGTAAAGGGCCAAAAAAAAGGGAGATTTGAAACTTCTGCAACGGTATTTTAAAATTTTCCTAAGGGAACTTTTTAATGCCTAAAAATTTCATGGGATTTTTAAATTTTAAAGTTTTGGGAAAGGGGCTTGTTTTGGATGTTTCGGGGTGTTTTTAGGAAACCCATAATTTAAAGGGATTGCCCGTGTAACTTGCACTATTGTTACATGTAACAAGGGAAAAACACCACAATAGCTTTGGTTTTAAGGGGGGTTTCTAATCGAATGATGGTAAAATTTGTAATGTTTGGTGATAAAAACCCCCGGACAAACAGTTCCAAACCCGTAAAGATTGCAGCTCCGTCGGTAAGGGAGGCCTAGTGGGGTAGCTTTCCCTGTGTTGGATGTGGTGATTAAGGGGAAAAAACGGCGTAAATCCAAAACTTTTTAACAGCTTACTGGATCGGGGATAACAACGAAACCTTCATGAAACGAAATTTTCCCTTTTTAATGGGTTTAAAGGAAACAAAATGGGAATCCTGCTAAAAATCAGCTATCTGGCTTTCTTTTGGGAAAAAAAGGGCCCCAGTCAAAAGCCCACGTTTTATGAAACTGTCAGGCTGGGCAATGAGAAAAAAAACATATTAATGCCGTAATTGTGGATAGGCCCCCAGAGAAAATATCTACAATAGGGCTTGGTAACGCTACTGAAAGGCTTTCAAGTAAGGTAAATTTGGCACCTTCTGGTATAAATAATGATTCTGTGGGGCCAATAGATATTTTGATAGGTAGTGACCATTATGCCACCTTTGTAAAGGGTATGACAAAGAAATGCGGAGTCACCCTTCTAAGGACCGCAGGAGGTCACGTGATGTATGGCAGGCTTCCTCGTACTGATAATGAATGACTGGAGGAAGCCATAAATACAGTTACGGTGTGTCTTACTCATGAAGTATCACCCTAGTATAAATATACTTCAATAGAGGATGAAGTTGAACCTGTGTATAAATTATGGGAATTGGACAGCATAGGGATCAATGTAAATGAAGAAAGTCCAGATGATCCTTTACTCAAGAACAATACCAGAAGGATGTTAAATTTGAATCTGGACAATACTGGGTGAGACTTCCGTGGAAGCTGAACCATCCAGACCTACCAACTAATTACCGGATGGCGTATGGACAATTAAAGGCTCAGCTCCACGAACTGAGCAAGACACCAGAACTGTTGACTGCTTACGATGATATAATTAATAAGCAGTTAAATAATAAATTCATAGAGGAGGTACTTCCCGAGCAAGCCCAGATTTATGGTCACTATTTGCCACATCACGGAGTGAAGAAGGATTCTAAGACCACTCCTCTGAGGATTGTGTTTAATTGTAGTGCCAGGAGTAATACAAATGTACCTAGTTTGAATGACTGTTTGATGACAGGTCCGTCGTTGACGGAAAAACTGGGAGACATATTATTAAACTTCAGGGTTAAGAATTATGCCTTTACGGCGGACATAAGTAAAGCTTTCCTGAGAGTGGGTCTGCAGGAGGCTGACCGGGATTGCACTAGGTTCTTATGGCCCGAGAATCCTAGTGACCCACTTAGTCCCCTGAAGACTTTTCGCTTCAGGAGTGTATTGTTTGGTGCTACCTCCAGTCCGTTCCTACTCCAGGCAACGATAAATGCACACCTTAAGCATACGGGTGGTCCACTGAGTGGAGTAATGGGTAAACAATTTTATGTGGACAATTTCCTGGGGGTGACATCTACTGAAGAGGAACTAATGACCA
>NC_069476.1:716190-757467 GCF_026875155.1 Cherax quadricarinatus | reverse complement strand
AAATTGCAATAATTAAGTCTTTTTTCCTGTCATGGGGAGTGGAATCTAAGCATAACTTTTTACCATTCTTTACCATGGTCCTGAGGTAAAACACTTGCTTTTTTATTGTCTGCAGTATAGGTGTACTCACTAACACTTGTTACTGGTGCTTTATGATCTGCAGAGTAATAAAGGTTAGGTGTTACTCACCTGTGTTAGACACCACAGGTGTTACTCACCTGTGTTAGACACCACAGGTGTTACTCACCTGTGTTAGACACCACAGGTGTTACTCACCTGTGTTAGACACCACAGTTGTTACTCGCCTGTGTTAGACACCACAGTGTTACTCACCTGTGTTAGACACCACAGGTGTTACTCACCTGTGTTAGACACCACAGTTGTTACTCACCTGTGTTAGACACCACAGGTGTTACTCGCCTGTGTTAGACACCACAAACACTGTTTATTGTTCACTTTATCACACTCACCCACCACAACACACAAGTTGTTGTTGTTGTTGTTGTTTATAGGGCCACTGACAGTGTACGTCGTATTGAACCCTGACTTCCGCCGCTCCCAAAACCAACCTTCACCAAAGTGGAAGGATGTTACACAAACAACCCGCACATATAAGACAGGAGCTTACGACGACGTTTCTGTCCGACTTAGACCATTTACAAAGTCACACTGACAAAAGGAGAGAAGGAGGGAGTATATATAGACCAGCAGACAGGGACGGGAACAAGAGACGAAGTGGAGGTAGTAGTAGTAGTGGAGTCAGTCAAATACCCAAAGCAGAAGAAAACCCAAAGGAGAAAGAGGAAAGAGGAATAGGAAGAGGAAGATGGGAAAAAAGAATCAGGTTAAGTCAAAGTTGTTGTGAAGTTTGCAAGGTTTTACGATGTAATGGGAAAGGAACACATCTACAGAGACAAAGCCAGGACTAAGATTCATACAAGGAAAGTTGTGTATAAGGGAGGATTCAACAAGGCGGTGACTGTGAAAGTTAGAAGTAGGGTAGATAGTTTTAGCAGATGATCAGTCAATAGGATGACTGTGATCTCTGACATGACAGAAAAGAACAATATTGGTGTCGTCAAACCTAACACTACTTTTGTGCTCCCTGAGTCAGTCAGAAAGAGATCGGCCAGTTTCTCCAAAGTACTGAATTGGACAGGAGGAACAAGAAATAGAATAGACACGAGGAACACCTATAGAGGTGTCTACTCTATTTCTTGTTCCTCCTGTCCTCTTCAGTATTTCGTAGAAACTGTTTGATCTCTTTTTGGCAGACTTAAGAAGCACAAAAGCAGTGTTAGGTTTGTCGACACAAACAATGCTCTTTTCTCTCATGTCAGAGATCACAGTCATCCTATCGACCGGTCTTCTGCTAAAACTGTTTACCCTAAGTATAACTTTCAGTCGCCATTTGGTCGAATCCTCCCTTATACACACCTTTCCTCCCTCTTCCCCTTCCTTTCCTCTTTCTCCTTTGCGTTTTCTTCTGCCTTGGGTATTTGACTGACTCCACTATTACTACTACCTCCACTTCCTCTCTTGTTCCCCCAGGCCTGGTGGCCTGGGAGGTGGCCCGGTGGCCTGGTGGCTAAAGCTCCCGCTTCACACACGGAGGGCCCGGGTTCGATTCCCGGCGGGTGGAAACATTCGACACGTGTGTTTTTGGGTATGCCCAAATGAGGAAAATCTGTGGACTAAAATCACGAGGGTATTAAAAGAGGATAACATCAAAGCTGCTTTCATAGAAAACCTGGAAGCTTTCTACAACAGATGGGAACATAAAAAGGCTGGGCTGAATGGTACTGCCCTTGATACTGGCCATGTAGTCACAAACTGTAAGGCTGGAGGTGATGTCCTGGTAGTCAGTAAATGTGGGGCTGATAGTGCTGTCCTGGGAGACAGAAATGGTGAAGCTGGAGGTGCTGTCCTGGGAGACAGAAATGGTGAAGCTGTAGATACTGTCCTGGGAGACAGTAATGGTGAAGCTGGAGATTTTGTCCAGGTAGTCGGGAATTATACGCAGGAAGGAACACATATAAATGACCTCATAGAGGACAGGAGCCATAGTAGGGAAACAAGTGTAGTCAAAGATAAGATAAAACCAATATTGCAAACTAGAAATACCACAGGAAATAGCAAACAAGAGGACTCCAATAGCAATAGTGAGGATAAATTACCAAAAACAACTGGTGGGAGCTCCATTGTTGGTGCTAGGGAGGATAGGAGTAAGACAGGGAAACATGCACCAACAGGGAATACAGTCACAGAAACCCAAGGCAAACGGAAACCAAGCCTGTGCTCATACTATGCACTTGGTATCTGCTGGCATGGGAAATCTGGAAAAACAGATGGGACATGCAACTATGACCACCCTAGAAAATGTCATGCCCTTATGACAACAGGAAAATCCAAACTCCCTTCCTGTAAGCTTTTTCACCCTGAAATGTGTACCTCTTCAGTACAGGAAAGACTGTGCTATAACTTAAATTGCCAGGCATACCATCTAAAGGGGACATAAAGATACAAAACATCCAGGCCATGGGGGGAAAACCTGGGTAGCCACAGCCATCAAGAGGGAGAGGTTTTTTAGTGCCAGGAAGGAAAAAAAACTGGCAGGAAATGGCAGAAATCGTACACCAAATCAGTCATTCCTGGAGTGGAACCACAGTCGATGGCCTCCACTCTAAAACCAACAGATACAGATACTAATGCCGGAAAAAAAATCCCCCCCAGTCCCAACAATACCACCAGTCCGATAACATTCTTCTTTGCAAATTATCAGGGTCTAAAGCCAGCAACAAACAACAAAATACCTTTCATCCGTGGACTGCTTGCAGAGGCAAAGGCAATGTTCGCGGCTTTCACTGAGACCACATAAAGGATCACTTGGACAACGAAATATGGATCCCAGGTTACAACCTATACAGATGTGACAGAGTGAACAGGCAAAAGGGGGGGGTTGGCCTGTATATTGCAGAGTCACTTGTTTGCACAGAACTGCTTAATGCCTCAAATGACGTAGTGGAAGTTTTAGCAGTAAAGGTCGAGAACCAAAACCTAGTCATTGTGGTAGTCTACAAGCCTCCGGATGCAACATCCCATCAATTCCAGGAACAGCTGTTAAAAATTGACCACTGTCTGGAAAATCTTCCAGCTCCTGCACCCAACATCTTGCTCCTGGGGGATTTCAACTTAAGGCACCTAAAATGGAGGAATATAGCAAATAATATTGTTGCAGTAATAACACCAGGAGGCAGCTCTGATGAAAACTCACACTCACACGAGCTTTTAAATCTCTGCACAAAATTCAATTTATAACCAGCAAATAATAGAGCCTACTAGACTGGAGAATACACTAGACCTCATCTTCACTAACAATGATGATCTGATAAGAAATGTCACCATATCAAAAACAATATACTCAGATCACAACATAATTGAGGTTCAGACATGTATGCGTGGAGCCCCAGACCGACAAAATGAGACTAGTCACGAGGGAGCATTCACCAAATTCAACTTCAATAACAAAAAACATAAAGTGGGACCAAGTAAACCAAGTCCAAACCGATATAAGTGGGAAGATATACTAAGCAACACAGACCCAAACTTATGCCTAGAACAGATTAACTCGGTGGCACTCGATGTATGCACAAGGCTTATTCCTCTAAGAAAAAGGAGGAGTAGATGTAAAATAGAAAGAGACAGGCGCTCCCTTTACAGGCGACGGAAAAGAATAACAGAGCGGCTAAAAGAGGTCAATATATCTGAAATGCGCAGGGAGGACACTGGTCAGAGAAATAGCAAGCATCGAACTTAAGCTAAAAGAATCCTTTAGGAGTCAGGAATCGCGGGAAGAACTAAAAGCCATAAATGAATCGAAAGAAACCCAAAGTATTTCTTCTCCTATGCCAAATCAAAATCGAGAACAACGTCCAGTATTGGGCCCCTACTTAAACAAGATGGGTCCTACACAGATGACAACAAGGAAATGAGTGAGCTACTCAAGTCCCAATATGACCAGTTTTTAGCAAGCCGCTAACCAGACTGAGAGTCGAAGATCAAAATGAATTTTTTATGAGAGAGCCACAAAATTTGATTAACACAAGCCTATCCGATGTTATCCTGACGCCAAATGACTTCGAACAGGCGATAAATGACATGCCATGCACTCTGCCCCAGGGCCAGACTCATGGAACTCTGTGTTCATCAAGAACTGCAAGAAGCCCCTATCACGAGCCTTTTCCATCCTATGGAGAGGGGAGCATGGACACGGGGGTCGTCCCTCAGTTACTAAAAAACAACAGACATAGCCCACTCCACAAAGGGGGCAGTAAAGCAACAGCAAAGAACTACAGACCAATAGCACTAACATCCCATATCATAAAAATCTTTGAAAGGGTCCTAAGAAGCAAGATCACCACCCATCTAGAAACCCATCAGTTACACAACCCAGGGCAACATGGGTTTAGAACAGGTCGCTCCTGTCTGTCTCAACTACTGGATCACTATGACAAGGTCCTAAATGCACTAGAAGACAAAAAGAATGCAGATGTAATATATACAGACTTTGCAAAAGCCTTCGACAAGTGTGACCATGGCGTAATAGCGCACAAAATGCGCGCTAAAGGAATAACAGGAAAAGTCGGTCGATGGATCTATAATTTCCTCACTAACAGAACACAGAGAGTAGTCGTCAACAGAGTAAAGTCCGAGGCAGCTACGGTGAAAAGCTCTGTTCCACAAGGCACAGTACTAGCTCCCATCTTGTTCCTCATCCTCATATCCGACATAGACAAGGATGTCAGCCACAGCACCGTGTCTTCCTTTGCAGATGACACCCGAATCTGCATGACAGTGTCTTCCATTGCAGACACTGCAAGGCTCCAGGCGGACATCAACCAAATCTTTCAGTGGGCTGCAGAAAACAATATGAAGTTCAAAGATGAGAAATTTCAATTACTCAGATATGGTAAACATGAGGAAATTAAATCTTCATCAGAGTACAAAACAAATTTGGCCACAAAATAGAGCGAAACACCAACGTCAAAGACCTGGAGGTGATTATGTCAGAGGATCTCACCTTCAAGGACCATAACATTGTATCAATCGCATCTGCTAGAAAAATGACAGGATGGATAATGAGAACCTTCAAAACTAGGGAGGCCAAGCCCATGATGACACTCTTCAGGTCACTTGTTCTATCTAGGCTGGAATATTGCTGCACTCTAACAGCACCTTTCAAGGCAGGTGAAATTGCCGACCTAGAAAATGTACAGAGAACTTTCACGGCGCGCATAACGGAGATAAAACACTCAATTACTGGGAGCGCTTGAGGTTTCTAAACCTGTATTCCCTGGAACGCAGGAGGGAGAGATACATGATTATATACACCTGGAAAATCCTAGAGGGACTAGTACCGAACTTGCACACGAAAATCACTCACTACGAAAGCAAAAGACTTGGCAGACGATGCACCATCCCCCCAATGAAAAGCAGGGGTGTCACTAGCACGTTAAGAGACCATACAATAAGTGTCAGGGGCCCAAGACTGTTCAACTGCCTCCCAGCACACATAAGGGGGATTACCAACAGACCCCTGGCAGTCTTCAAGCTGGCACTGGACAAGCACCTAAAGTCAGTTCCTGATCAGCCGGGCTGTGGCTCGTATGTTGGTTTGCGTGCAGCCAGCAGCAACAGCCTGGTTGATCAGGCGCTGATCCACCAGGAGGCCTGGTCACAGACCGGGCCGCGGGGGCGTTGACCCCCGAAACTCTCTCCAGGTAAACTCCAGGTTTCCTTACACCTGTTGTCCTGTTCACCTAGCAGCAAATAGGTACCTGGGTGTTAGTCGACTGGTGTGGGTCACATCCTGGGGGACAAGATTAAGGACCCCAATGGAAATAAGTTAGACAGTCCTCGATGACGCACTGACTTTCTTGGGTTATCCTGGGTGGCTAACCCTCCGGGGTTAAAAATCCGAACGAAATCTTATCTTATCTTATCTTATCTTACTCCCTCCTTCTCTCCTTTTGTTAGTGTGACTTTATAAATGATCCAAGTCGGACTGAAACGTCGTATTACCTGGAGTTTACCTGGAGAGAGTTCCGGGGGTCAACGCCCCCGCGGCCCGGTCTGTGACCAGGCCTCCTGGTGGATCAGAGCCTGATCAACCAGGCTGTTGCTGCTGGCTGAACGCAAACCAACGTACGAGCCACAGCCCGGCTGATCCGGAACTGACTTTAGGTGCTTGTCCAGTGCCAGCTTGAAGACTGCCAGGGGTCTGTTGGTAATCCCCCTTATGTGTGCTGGGAGGCAGTTGAACAGTCTCGGGCCCCTGACACTTATTGTAATGTCTCTTAACGTGCTAGTGACACCCCTGCTTTTCATTGGGGGGATGGTGCATCGTCTGCAAGTCTTTTGCTTTCGTTAGTGAGTGATTCTTGTGTGCAAGTTCGGTACTAGTCCCTCTAGGATTTTCCAGGTGTATATAATCATGTATCTCTCCCTCCTGCGTTCCAGGGAATACGGTTTTAGGAACCTCAAGCGCTCCAATATTGAGGTGTTTTATCTCCGTAATGCGCGCCTGTGAAAGTTCTCTGTACATTTTCTAGGTCGGCAATTTCACCTGCCTTGAAAGGTGCTGTTAGTGTGCAGCAATATTCCAGCCTAGATAGAACAAGTGACCTGAAAGAGTGTCATCATGGGCTTGGCCTCCTAGTTTTGAAGGTTCTCATTATCCATCCTGTCATTTTTCTAGCAGATGCGATTGATACAATGTTATGGTCCTTGAAGGTGAGATCCTCCGACATGATCACTCCCAGGTCTTTGACGTTTGGTGTTTCCCCTTATTTTGTGGCCAGAATTTGTTTTGTACTCTGATGAAGATTTAATTTCCTCATGTTTACCATATCTGAGTAATTGAAATTTTCTCATCGTTGAACTTCATATTGTTTTCTGCAGCCCACTGAAAGTTTTTGGTTGATGTCCGCCGGGAGCTTTGCAGTGTCTGCAATGGAAGACACTGTCAGCAGATTCGGGTGTCATCTGCAAAGGAAGACATGGTGCTGTAGCGGGACACCCTTGTCTATGTCGGATATGAGGATGAGGAAAACAAGATGGGAGCGAGTACTGTGCCTGGACAGAGCTTTTCACCGTAGCTGCCTCGGACTTTACTCTGTTTACGACTACTCTTGTGTTCTGTTAGTGAGGAAATTATAGATCCATCGACCAAATTTTCCTGTTTTTCCTTTTGGGAAACCCCATTTTGTGCGCTATTCCCATTGTCCCCATTGTCAAAGGTTTTGCAAATTTGGTTTTATATTACATATGCTTTCCTTTTTGTCTTCTAGGGGCCTTTTTAGGCCTTGTCGTAGTGACCCAAATATTTTGAGACAGAAAAAGAGAAAACCTTTTCCCCAAAAACCCTTTGTTGCCCTGGGTTGTGAAAAAGGGAGGGGTTTTTCTGATGGGTGGTGTTTTTTGCTTCTTGGGGCCCCTTTTAAAGGGTTTTTTTTAATGTTTATGGGGTTAGTTGCTATTGGTTTTTGTGGGTTTTTTGCTTTTTGTTTTTATCCCCCTTTGTGGAGTGGGGCTATTTTCTGTTTTTTTTGTAACTGGGGGGGACGCCCCCCCGGTGCCCTTTGCCCCCTTTCCCAAAAGGGTTTGGAAAAAGGCCCCGTGATGGGGGGTTCTTGCAGTTCTTGTTGAAAACACGGTTCTGAGTTGGCCCGGGGCAGGGGGCAGGGGCTTTGCCCTTTTTCCCCGGGTTCGAAGTTTTTTGGCGTCAGGATAACTCGGATAGGTTTTTGTGTTCTTCAAATTTTGGTGGCCTCTCATAAAAAATTCTTTTTTTGGATCTTCAAATTCAGGGGGTTTAGGGGCCCCTTGCAAAAAAAATGAGGTCTTTTGGGGCTCGAGTAGTTCACTCATTTCCTTGGGATGGTGTTTTTAGGCCCCCCCTTTCTTGTTTTAAGTGGGGGCCCCAATTTTCTGGACGTTGTTCTCGTTTTTTTTTTTTGGATTGGGGAGAAGAAATCTTTTGGGTTTCTTTGGGATTTTTTTTTGGTTTTTTAGTTTTTCCCCGCGTTTCCTGCCCCCAAAAGGATTTTTTTAGTTTTAAGTTCGATGCTTGCTATTTCTCTAAACCAGTGTCTCCCTACGCATTTCGATTTTTGACCTCTTTTACCCCGCTCAGTTATTTTTTCCGTCGTTTTAAAAAGGGGGGGCCTTGTCTTTTTTCTTTTTTTACATTATCCTCCTTTTTGGGGAGGAAAGACCCCAAAGGAAAAGTTAGGAAAACTTTTTCCGAAAACTTTTTGGAATAAAGTTGCCAAAACCCGGGTTGCCTTTGTGTCTTCCCTTTCCAACCTTTCGGTATTTTATATTTTTTTGATGTTAACTCCTCCTTTTTTTTTAGAGGAAAAACCCTTTTTGCATACTCGGTGCCACCGGTTAATCTGTTCTAGGCATTTTTTTGGGGTTTCGGTGTTGTTAGTATATCTTCCCAGGTTTATCGGTTAGGATTTGGGTTTACTTGCCCCCACTTTTTTTTTTTGGGTTTTTTGGAAGTTGAATTTGGGGGAATCCCCCCCTGTGACTATTCATTTATGTGGGGCCCTGGGGCTCTGCGCATACAGGGAGGGAACCCTAAAATTATTTTGGGGATCGGGAGTATTTGTTTTTAAATATGGTAACATTTCTTACAGATCTTTTCTTTGTATTCCTGGGGTTTGGTTTTCTTTTGGGGGTATTTTTCCCTTTTTTGGGAATTGTGCCTTTTTTTTTTTATTTAGGGAAAGGGAAATTTGAAAAATTTAGCTGCGTATTATATTTTCCCCAAAATGCCCCCTGAAGCCAGCAAATTGTGCAGGAACTGTTAAGATCTAAATGGCGGGGGGTTCAAAACTCTCTAATTTCCTTTAACAAAAACCAAGAGTAGTAGTCAACGGGTTTAAAGTCTGGGGCAGAAACGGTAAAAAAGCTCTGTTAAAAAAGGGCCCATTTCCCCATCCCTTTTTGTTTCTCATCCCTTTTTTTTCCTGCCCTTAAAAAAGGGTAGTCGGGCCACAGCACCGTGCCCTTCCCTTTTGCATTTTGGCCCACCCAAAATTTGCATGCCCGTGTCTTCCATTCCCAAGCCTCCCGGGGGGTCCGGGGGACCCCCAAAAATTTTTTTTCAGTGGGCTGAAGAAAACTTTTTGAGTTCAACGATTGGGAAAATTTTCAATTACTCCAGTAAGGTAAAAATGAGGGGAAATTAAATCTTCATCAGAGTAAAAAAACAAACTGGCCAAAAATTTGAGCGAAACCCCCAACGAAAAAAGCCCTGAGGTGTTTTAAATGTCGGAAGGTTCCCCCTTTTCCCCCCATTAAGGGACCATAAATTGGGTGTCATTTCGCATCTGTAAAAAAAAAGGGCGGAGGTTTAATGGAACCTTAAAAAATCTGGGGGTTTTGCCAACCCCAAAGGGGAAAATCTTCAGGTCATTTTTTCTATCTGGCGGGAAATTTATTGCTGCACAAAAAACAGCACCTTTCAAGGCGGGTTTAAAATTCCCGGGCCCCTGAAAATTTGTCAGGGGGAAACCTTTCCCGGGGCGTTTCATAACGGAGATAAAAAAAACACCTTTTTTTAAGGGGGAGTGCTTGGGGGTTCCCGGGAACCTGTATTCCCTGGAATCCCCGGAAAGGAGAGATGCGGGAAATTATAGGGCCCCGGGAAAAAAATTAGAGGGATGTACCAAACTTGCACACGAAAAACCCACTCACTAAAAAAGAAAAAAGACTTGGCGGGCAAAGGGCACCACCCCCCAAAATAAAAAAGCAGGGGTGCCCTTTTTAGCTGTTAAGAGACCTTAAAATAAGTGGTGGGGGGCCCCCCGAGCTGTTTAATGCCCCCCAAGAATTCCCTGGGGGGGAATTACCAACAGCCCCCCTGGCAGTCTTCAAGCGGGCCCATGGAAAAGCCCAAAAGTGGGGGTCCCTGCCACCCGGGCTGTGGCTCGTGCGTTGGTTTGCTTTTGCAGCCGCAGTAACTCCCCTGGTTGATCGGCTCTGATCCCCAGGGGCCGGGTTTCACGGAAAAGGGGCCCGGGGGGCTTTTGCCCCCGGAAATCTCTCCGGGTTTAACCCCGGTTTAAACTGGGGGGAGGGTTTGGTGTAAAGGGGCCCCATTTAGACCCCCCCACGCGCGCCGAAAAAAAAAAATCGAAAAGTAGGGAAAAGGGGTTTTAAATTTTTGTAGAAAAATTTTTTTAAACCCCTTTGGGCAACACAAGGGTACGGAAAAAATTTTTATAAAACATTCCAAAAGGGGAATTTAGTTTTTTTTATTAATGTAGGCGGTTTTGTTCGTAGCTCCCCCTGCTCTCCCCCCGGCATTTTTTAAGGAATTTTTTCCGTTTTTTTTTTTTTTTTTTTTTTTTTGCTGTTCCCATTTTTTCATTTTTAATTTAAAAAAACTGACGATTTTTTAAAACATAGGGGGTGGTGGGGGTTATATGTAGTCTGGTTTGGTGGGGTTAAGACACATTTGAGAGTGAGTGGGGGTTTAAATTTGTATCGGGGTTTGGTGGGGAAAGATAATATGAGATTTGGTGGAGGTTATTTTGTATTTTGGGTTGGTAGGTAAGATACTTTATGAGGGAGGGGAGGTTATATTTTGTCTGGTTGGTGGGGTAAGACCATATGAGGTGGTGGGGTTATTTTTTTAGCGGGTTTGGGTTTGGGTTTAAGGGGAACTTTAAGAGAGGGGTTTTGGGGGGATATGTAGTCGGGGTTGGTAGGAAGATACATTTTGAGAGTGAGGGGAAAGGTTTTTTGGTTGTCTGGTTGGTGGGGTAAGATACATATGAGAGTAAAGTGGAGGTTTATGTAGTCTGGGGTTGGTGGGGTAAGAAAACATATGAGAGTGAGTGGAGGTTTTATGTAGTCGGGTTTGGTTTAGGAAAGTAATATGGAAAAGGGGAGTGGAGGTTTTATGTAGTTGGTTGGTGGGGTAAAAAACATTTTGGATTTGAGTGGGGGGGTTTTTTTGTCGGGTTTTTGGGGTGGGTTTTAAGTTTTTTTGGGAGAGTGAGTGGGGGTTTTTTATGTAGTCGGGTTTGGGGAGGTAAATACTTATGGAGTGAGTGGGGTTATTTTGTAGTCTGGTTGGTGGGTTTAAGATACATAGAGAGTGAGTGGAGGTTATATGTAGTCTGGTTGGTAGGTAAGATACATATGAGAGTGAGTGGAGGTTATATGTAGTCTGGTTGGTAGGTAAGATACATAGGCATCTTTATTATGGAACGTTTCAGAATAAAGTTGCCTAACTGTTGCCTATGTGTCTTACCTACCAATCTGTCGGTATTGTATACCATTTTGATAATCACTCTGTCAGACATTGCAACACAATGGCATGTTGGTACAGAAAACACGTTGGACAACTTTTTCGAGTGAGAATTGTTGGATCTGAGAGTGACGTGTCCTTTCAGTGGCTACATTCTCACTACTACTGCTATGCACCTCTCCTAGTTAGTTAATATCTTTATTATGCACCCCATACCCATCCTGTGGGTGGTAGTCACCCCATACTAATCCTGTGGGCGATAGTCACTCCATACCCATCCTGTGGGCGGTGGTCAAAACATACCCATCCTGTGACCGGGTAGTCACCACTACCCATCCTGTGGGCGGTGGTCAAAACATACCCATCCTGTGCCCGGTAGTCACACATACCCATCCTGTGGGCGGTGGTCAAAACATACCCATCCTGTGACCGGTAGTCACCACATACCCATCCTGTGGGCGGTAGTCAAAAGATTACAGAGGTACATAATGGGTCCAGGGACTGGGCCACAGTCAAAAGATTACACAGGTACATAATGGGTCCAGGGACTAGGCCAAAAAGGTATGATAGCTGAACTAGTTACAATGGTAATAATCTCCAGGTCCTCTCCTTCCGACAGTATGTAAGTCTCCTCACGTTCGCTTGATCTTCAGATAGTTCCAGACTATCGAACAGAACTTTTCTCCAGGATGAGGGACTGACAACCTCAAATCTTCGACTACAAGGGTGATGGACTTATTACATCGTCTTCACATCTCTACTGCTCCTGTCTCTTTTGTACTCGATGGAAGAAGCCTCTGTGCAGGCGATACATTTCGGAATAAAGTTGCTTAACTGTTGCCTATGTGTCTTTTCCTACCAACCTGTTTAATATTTTAATATTATATGTAGTGTTTTTAAGACAATCAGAAACCTTATGGCAACATTTGTTTAATCAGTGGAATTCCAGAGTCTTGAAAAATCGAGAGAATATTATTCAATATAGAGAATATCGACCCCCTACGGCTTATTTATCTATCGCAATTGATATATTATGACATAATAAACACTATAAATAGCATAGAATAAAGTTATATACTCTAGAACGATTAAAATAGGCCATAATATTTGGGGAGTGCCCACCAATCATATCAACACATAAAAAACATTTCCCCCGCCTTCCTATAACGTCTTCTTTGAATTTGAGCAAGAGAAAGAGGAGTTTTGGAGAGGCTAACTGCACAAGTTTAAACCATACCACGGGCGGGGATAGAACCCGCGATCAGAGAGTCTCAAAACTCCAGAGTTTTGAGACTCTCTGAAAGAACAAGCGACATCAAAGGAGTGTCATCATGGGGGTTGGCATCCCCAGTTTTGAAGGTTCTCATTATCCATCCTGTCATTTTTCTAGCAGATGCGATTGATACAATGTCATGGTCCTTGAAGGAGAGATCCTTCGACATGATCACTCACAGTTCTTTGACGTTAGTTTTTCGCTCTATTGTGTGGTTGGAATCTGTTTTATACTCTGATGAAGTTTTAAAATTTTCCTCATATTTTACCATATCAGAGTAATTTAAATTTCCATCGTTGAATTCATATTGTTTTCTGCAGCCCACTGAAAGATTTGGTTGATGTCTGCCTGGAGTCTTGCAGTGTCTGCAATGGAAGACACTGTCATGCAGACGTGGGTGTCATCTCCAAAGGAAGACACGTTGGCTGTTTGGGTTACATCCTTGTCTATGGGCAGAAATGAGGATGTGGAAAAAGATGGGAGCGAGTACTGTGCCTTGCGGAACAGAGCTTTTCGCCGTAGCCCCCCTCTGAAATTGACTCTTCGCTAAATACTCTTTGTGTTTTTATTTGCGAGGAAGTTATAGATCCATCTAAACCAACTTTTCCTGTTATTCCTTTAGCACGCATTTTGTGCTCTACACCATGGTCACACTTGTCGAAAGGCTTTTGCAAAGTCTGCGTATATTACATCTGCATTCTTTTTGTTTCTAGTGCATCTAGGTCCTTGTCATAGTGGTGCAGTATTTGGGACAGACAGGAGCGACCTGCTCTAATCCCAGTTGCCCGGGGTTGTGTAGCTGATGGGTATCTAGATGGATGGCGATCTTGCTTCTTAGGACCCTTTCGAAGATTTTTAAAAGATATGGTATGTTGGCACTATCAGTCTGTAGTTTTTGCTATTGCTTTACTGCCCCCTTTGTAGAGTGGGGCTATGTTTGTTGCTTTTAGTAACGTGGGACGATCCCAGTGTCCATGCTCCCTCTCCATAGGATGTTAAAAGCACATGTAGGGACTTCTTTGTAGTTCTTAAAACACAGGTTCCATGAGTCTGGCCCTGGGGCAGAGTGCATGGGCATGTCATTTATCACCTGTTCGAAGTCATTTTGGCGTCAAGATAACATCAGATAGGCTTGTGTTTCCAAATTCTGTGGCTCTCTCATAAAAAAAAATCATTGGGTCTTCGACTCTCAGTCTGGTTAGCGGCTTGCTAAAAACTGAGTCATGTTGGGACTTGAGTAATAATAATAATAATAATAATAATAATAATAATAATAATAATAATAATAATAATAATAATAATAATAATAATAATAATAATTATAATAATCATAATAATAATAATAAGTTTATTTCTTTGTAAAGGTTTGCAATGTGTAATTACAATTTTGATTTGCTAAGTACAAAGATAGCCACTATCATGCCCAAAGGCCCTTTCCTTGCTGTCATCTGTGTAGGACCCATCTTGTTTAAGTAGGGGCCCAATACTGGATGTTGTTCTCGACTTTGATTTGGCATAAGAAAAGAAATACTTTGGTTTTTTTTCGTTTTCATTTATGGCTTTTAGTTCTTCCCACGATTCCTGACTCCTATAAGATTCATTTAGCTTAAGATCGATGTTTGCTATTTCTCTGACCAGTCTCCCTACGCATTGCAGATATATTGGCCTCTGTTATTATTTTCCATCGCCTGTAAAGGGAGCGCCTGTCTCTTTCTATTTTACATCTACTCCTCTTTTTTTTTAAAAAGGGAATATGCCTTGAGCATACATCGAGTGCCACAGAGTTAATCTGTTCTAGGCATAAGTTGGGGTCTGTGTTGCTTAGTCTATCTTCCCAGCTTATATCATTTAGGGCTTGGTTTACTTGGTCGCACTTTATGTTCTTGTTGTTGAAGTTGAATTTGGTAAAGGCTCCCTCGTGACTGATCCCATTTTGTCGGTCTTGGGCTCCGCTCATACATGTTTGAACCTCGGTTATGTTATGATCCGAGTATATTGCTTTTGATATGGTGACATTTCGTATCAGATCATAATTGTTAGTGAAGATGAGGTCCAGTGTATTCTCCAATTTTAGTAGGCTCTATTATTTGCTGGTTTAAGTTGAATTTTGTGCAGAGATTTTAAAAGCTCTTGTCTGAGCTGCCTCCTGGTGTTATCACTGCAACAACATTATTTGCTATATTCCTCCATCTTAGGTGCCTTAAGTTGAAATCCCCAGGAGCAAGATGTTGGGGGCAGGAGCTGGAAGGTTTTTAAACAGTGGTCAATTTTTAACAGTTTGTTCCTGGAATTGTTGGGACGTTGCATCCGGAGGCTTGTAGACTACCACAATGACTAGGTTTTGGTTCTCGATCTTTACTGTGGAAATTATTTAATTTCCGAAGCTATAGTGCCTAATAAGTGTTTAATGTGTTGATTTGGGTCAAAATGTATTTGTATTTTGAATGGAACCAACTGGGTTCCCGCTGCACCTGCGCAGATGTGTGGGGGTATAGGTCGAGCTGGGGCACGAGGAGACAGCAGTGTTTTGAATGTAGTGAGGAAGCTGTGAAACATGGGATCAGGAATTGGCTTTCACGGCAGCTATATTAATGTAGGCCTCACTTCCTAATAGGAAGTGTCGTAACTGTTCCTGGTGAAGAGTGAGGGAAGTGTTTTTACGTGCCCAAACCGTAATAAAGTGGTAAAATGAGATTGGACAATAGTAGGACCGGGGGTGATGGGTGCACCGCCATGGAATGTGTCCAGGGAAAATTACCCGTGAGTTAATCCTCACTCATCGGTCTCAGATCTTAATGGAGTGACCTCTAATGTGTATAATAATTATGAGACGTTAAATCGTCTTGTGAATGGTAATGTAATCAGTGATAATAACATTACGTTAAGAGAATGCGGGGAAGTGAAATAAATCGCTCTGCTCCGAGTGAACGTGTGGTTCTCGTCCCGAGGATAGCGAAGTTTTATGGAATCACGACTTCTAAACTGGGACAAACCAACGGATACCACGTCCCGCTGGAATAAGAACCATGTCGGTGTAGCAGGATATCAAAATGAGATGGTGAATGGAGGAAATAAGGAGCATCAATCACCCACAGTTAAAACAACCTTTCTAGTTTTTTAGCAGACTGATACTGGCAAGTTAGGTTTTGTTTTAAATGGATAGGTTATGGGTGATCCAGCGCTACTTAATTAGTAGCGCCGTACTTGAGGGTGCTACCCAATTTATACTGGTCTCAGATAGACATGGATAAAATTGTTAGGGTCGAGGGGCCACCTGCAGTGACCAGAGGTGGTTAAGTTTTCTCACATGTCTAACGGGTGACTAGGGGTAAACAATATGTTGTTGTCTCCCAACTCGTATGCATTTTAATGTTGAGGTATTTACAGTAATCCCCCCTATAAAATTTTCCATATCTGCCCGGTGGTCCTTCCCCGAACCGGATGCAATTTAGTGGAAAATTAATTGAATTAATTACTTAATAATTAAGTGACTGTGTGAAGAAAGTGGGGATAGGGTTTCACAAATTTAATCGGTCGTGTGGTGGAGGATAATTAGCCCAATTAATTACTAGCACATGGGGGCTAGGATTTATACAAGAGTAAAAATGCAAGAATTACTCTCACAAGGTGTTATTTAAGTTGTATAATTGGTGGGTTATTTTAAATTCCCTAACCATGGCTGGGTCTGAGGAAGTTAGTGCGGCTGGCAAGTCCATGGATGCCAAAGCAAAGAAAGCGTCACTACAAGCTCGGAAGGGTCATGTTACTAAATCATACAACAAGTGTATGGAGTTAATGAGACAAGAAACGGTAAACCCTGATGAATTAAAGTTACACCTAGATGCCTTAGAAAGTAGATATGAGTCATATAAATTGTGGTATAAGGACTGTGAGAGTGATCTTCTGGTGAATTGTGCAGATGATGCTCAAAGGGAGAGGCTGCTGGATCAATATTATGAAGTGGAGGACAACTAAGGCTTTAGAGAAGGTAAAGGGTGTAAACAATGTTGTTGGTCAACCTAGTAAGGAAAATCAGAGGTGTCTACCAAAACTCCCAGAATTATGCATGCCCATGTTTAATCCGGGAGAAAATTGGGAGGAGTTTTGGTCTATCTTTAAAGCAGTCGTACATGATAGGAGTGATCTTGCAAGTGTTACCTAATTATGCTATTTAAAGGGACAAGTAAGGGGAGATGCGCATGTTCTCATACAAGCATTCCCAAATGTAGATGACTCCTATAGTGAGGCAGTTGACTTGTTGGAGGTCACTTACGGTAACTTGGAGCAAAGTAGGCTGGATCTAATAGCTAATTTGGCTAGCTTGAAGACTCCAGTTTACAACTGCAACAGCTTACAGCAATTTTAGGGTCAAACTAAAAGCACTTTTAAGACCTTGAGTAATAATATGATCTGGAGGGAGCAGAGTGGTTGTTGAGTGCCTTGATTAGAATAAATTGAACACAAGACGTTGAGTGGCTATCTAACAGATATCACAAGGGTTACTTCGAGTTGGAAGAATAAGAGTGGGCCTGCAGGGCTAATTGTCCAACTGCAGACCAGCCAACCCATTACCCTAGGAATACCACGTCTAAGACCCCCGTGCACCTGTCAAGTTCCCCAAAAGGAAACTTTATCCCCAATATCAATAATCATAAGTCACCTACTAAACGGGGTTACATAGGCACATATCAAGTGACAGGGCCAGTAATAGTGGTTCTCCACATCAAAGCAAGAGGGGAGTACCACAATAAGGGTAGCCCAGTTGAAAGAGGTCAGGCAAAGAAAGGAGAGATAGTATCTTCTGCAAACGGTACTCATTTTTCTAAGAACTGTAAGCCTATAATTCATGGGATGTTAAAATGGAAAGGTTGAAGAGCTTGGTAGATGTATCAGGTGTCTAGGAAATCTAATGTAAGGGATTGGCATGCTAACTTGCACCATTGTTATCAGTGTAAAAAAGGGAAAAAAAACCACGTAGCTATGTGTAAGGGGCGGATCTAACCGTAATGATGGTAGCAATAGTACTGATAGTGATAATAACCCACAAACAGTAGCCAATGTAGAGGGTTGCAGCTAAGGTCGGTAATGATGGCCTACTGAGGTAGCTTTACCTGTGTTGGATGTGGTGATTAATGATAAACGGCCGTAAAATCCAAAACTGTTACAGCAAATTTCTAGATCAGGGATCAAAAACGTACCTTCATAAAACGTATTGCCGTAATGGGGTGAAGGTACAAATGGGAGATTTCCCGCTATACTCAAGTTATCTGGCTTTCTATCGAATAAGAAGGCCCAGTCATACGACACTGTTTATGTAACTGTCAGGCTGGGAATGAGGAGAAAACGTATTAAAGCCGTAATTGTGGGGTAGGCCCCAGTGAAAATATCTACAATAGGGCTTGGTAAACGCTACTGAAGCTTTCAAGTAAAAGGTAAATTTGGCACCTTCTGGTGTTAATAATGATTCTGTGGGGTCAATAGATATTTTGAATGGTAGTGACCATTATGCCACCTTTGTAAAGGGTTTTTGACAAAGAAATGCAGAGTCACCCTTCTAAGGACCGCAGGAGGTCACGTGATGTATGGCAGGCTTCCTCGTACTGATAATGAATGACTGGAGGAAGCCATAATTACAGTTACAGTGTGTCTTACTCATAAAGTATCACCCTAGTATAATATACTTCAATAGAGGGGTGAAGTAGAACTGTGTATAAATTATGGGAATTGGGCAGCAAGGGGTCAATGTAAATAAAGAAAGTCCAGATGATTCCTCTACTCAAGAACAATACAGAAGGATGTAAATTGAATCTTAACAAAACTGGGTGAGACTTCCGGGAAAGCTGAATCCAATCCAGACCTATCCAACTAATTACCAGATGGCGTATGGACAATTAAAGGCTCAGCTCCACGAACTGAGCAAGACACCAGAACTGTGACTGCTTTACGATGAATAATAAATGAAACAGTTAAATAATAAATTCATAGAGGAGGTACCTCCCTGAGCAAGCCAAATTTATGGTCCACTATTTTCCACATCACGGAGTGAAGAAGGATTCTAAAGACCACCCTCGAGGATTGTGTTAAATTGTAGGCCAGGAGTAACAAAATGTACCTAGTTTGATGACTGTTTTGACGACAGGTCCGTCGTTGATGGAAAAACAGGGAGAACCAATATTATTAAACTCAGGGTTTTAAGAATTATGCCCTTACGGCGACATAAGTTAAAGCTTTCCCCTGAGAGTGGGGTCTGCAGGAAAGCTTACCGGGATTGGCACTAGGTTTCTTATGGCCCGAGATCCTAGTGACCCACTTAGTCCCCTGAAGACTTTTCGCTTCAGGAAGTGTAATGTTTGGTGCCTACCTCCAGTCCGTTCTACCAGCAATGATAAATGCAACACCTTAAGTGTACAGTGGTCCACTGAGTAGGAGTAATGGTAAAAACATTTTATGTGGACAATTTCCTGGGGTGACGTCTACTTGAAGAGAACTAATGAAGCTTAATGAAGGGGCTAATGAAATAATGCAAGGTGCAAAATACCCTGAGGGAATGGAACAGTAATTCGTCGTTAAGGGCTCAAATAAAACAACCCCTGGAGTACTGAAGTGTCTAAATATAGTAATCGGCTGGGACGACTAGAGGACACAGAGAGAAGACTTGTTATCGTTAAAGTCTAATAACTACAGCATGCCCAATAAATTAACCAAGAAGTTCTTACTTCGGAAGTTACAAAATGCTTCCGATCCACTAGGCTTAGTGTCTCCCACATTACCGTAAGATGAAACTGTTGATACAAGAAGCAGGAAGCTTAAGTGTGCTTGGGAAGAAACCCTAACCCTAGTAGATTGTTGAAAGGTGGGAAAGAACTAATAGGAGAAAATGTAAAATTACCAGTGTTGGAGTTCCCAACGTAATGTGGTGCTCAGTCAATATGGAAAAATGTACTCCACATTGTTTTGCGATGCTTCGAAATTAGCATAGGAGCAGTCGCTTACCTTTAATGTAATAGTGCCATTTCTCATTGTTAATGTCCTAAGGCAATTGTGGCCTCCACTCAAATCACTACCTTACCTCAGTTGAATTAACGGCCATTGATTGAAGGTGTCAAATTAGCCAATTATATAAGAAATAAATTGTGAGAGAATAAATATCACAACAACCAAAATTTTGTCTGATACGAGGTAATCCTTACAATGGATTCGGGGGGGGTTAGGGGGGGGGGGATCATGTAAGCTTGTGTATGTACAAAACAGAGTCGCGGAAATCAATCAAATGCAGGAGAAATATAACAGTTGGGTCAGCATATGTTAACCTTAATCACATTCCTGGTGACGAGAATCCGCTGACTTCCTTTTCTCGAGACTTTAACTAATGAAAAATTTTGAGTGCTTTTGTCAGTTTTTAAAAGGGCCAAGTGTGGCTGGTGGTACAAAATTAACTGGCCGGTGCAAAAGGCACATATTACTCCTGTCGAAATTATGGTGAGCACCGCTCCAGTCAGTATCCTCCTTAGCCATTGACACGAATAGTATTCTTCCTTACCAAGCTGATTAGAGTGACAAGGTTATGTTTAAATTATAAGTAAGATGAATATAACTCATATAATTTTCCCCATCCCCTGAAATACTGGCTACAAGGGTACAAAGAAGAAACCTCAGAGGATGAGATTAAATTAATGATGGACGGAAAAATTGTGAAAGACATCAATAATAGAAAAGCCTGGGGCTGTAATTAGAGATGATGTAATAGGTGCAGAGGCAGGTTACAAAATGCTAAATTGGGGGAATATGCTAAACACCCTATCTTTGCAGCCCAAAAACTCATCCACCTGACAAAACCTTGATTGTCTTTATGCCAATAATAATGTGATGCACGGTGGGGTACAGGAACCTTAATATGTATTCATGGAAACCTTCCTGGATTCCACAAGGGCTGCAAGTGTAAAAAAGGGTTATCAAGTTCGTGGTGTACTATTCGCCGGTGATGCCAGAACTAACATGAACCCAGGTCGCTCCACCATTGCCCAAGGAACGCATGCATTTGGTAAAACCATTGAAGTGACGCGGAGTGACTTATAGTGGGCCAAAATCATTTTTAACAGGTACTTCAGATGGTGTTCCTTGAATGTGTATGTATGTCCTATATACTTGTACAGCAATAGGGCTGTTCATCAGAAGTGGCCTCAGACTTGTCTGCAAACAGTTCATACAGCTGTTCGCGGAAATTTGCAGCTAGGAGATCCTGTCCAAGATTGATGATCTCAGATAATGCCACAACTTTTTGTAGCGGGTGCTCAACTCTTGAGGGAATTTAAATAAGTGATGATGTACAGTCTTTGTTGAACCCATCAAGGGTGTGTCTAGAAATTATGTACTCCCAGAGCCCTTCAGGGAGGACTGTAGGGCGAAAGAATGAAATAGGTTACAGTGAAAAGATGTCTTCATAAGGTGCTACACAGGAAGAGAATTATTTGGAGGAATTCCGTCATTTGGTGGAGGCAGAGAAATCGGGTAAAACAATCGGACCACTGTCATACATGAGCGACACACCTGACACGGAGATCCTGACTTCCCTCTCACCTAATATGTTGGACGAGTTAGACGCTGGCCACCTATCTATAGAGATAATCCCGAAGGGAAGTGATGAGGATTACAAAAACGTGACCGTGTTGAGTGATAAGTTAGATGTTAAATAAGGTAATTACTCATTGTCCGATGTGTGCATAAAGAATATCTTCTTACACTACGTGAACGACTTTATGGTGCACCAGAGGCAGTAAACCGACCCCCCAATAAAACGATTCAACGCAGGTGACATTGTGTTAATTGATACTGAACAACATCGAAACATTGTGCCCTCTGGCAAGGTAGTTACATTATACCATATGCACAAGTGTTGTCAGAAACGTCAAAGTGTTTGTGTCGTGGGTGGTCAGGAAAGTTTGGTACCATTAATAAATTAATTACTCCTTAGAATTAAATGGTGTTTTCAATCCAGTGCAGATTGGGAAATCTATGGGAAAGTGACACGAGTGGATATGAAGACCGCTTGACCGTAATGACAAGAAGAAATTGGTAGAAGACTCCCACTAGGAAAACAGCAGCACAATCCAGAGATGGCTGGAATCGTCTCCTGGAGGAAGACGCAATTTAAGTCGTCTAACAAACGACTTTCCGGCCCAGGCGCAGTGTGGAAAATATTTTTATTTTTCGAAACTATAGTGCCTAATAGGTGTTTAATGTGTCTGATATGGGTCAAAAATGTTTATTTGAAAATAGGATAGAACCAGGAGTTCCCTTTGCTCATGAACCTTGTGGGTCCTTGTCCCAAGAAATATTAGGCGAGACAGGCAGAGATCCTTGCAGTCCACCTGAAATGAGCATCGAAATTGCCTCTAATAACAGAGACGATGAAAGGTACGCCTGAGTCCTCCACAGAGACTCCACGGGGCATTTGATGACTTGCATGAGGCACAACTCGTTCTCAGCAAACCGAACCAGACCGTCAGACGCCGACGGTGCCTAGAAGCCTCTCTATCGCAGTCACCGAGACCCTATAGAGTGCCACACTGGAAACACAAAATCAAAAACAATGGCATACATTGATACTTAAGCAGCACCCAACCCAACAACACAGGAGTCACATGAGTTCATCGTCTACCCCGTCCTCATCATAGGTAGAGGTTGTTTTGATAATGACCTGCCACTCGCATGGGCCAGTAGGAGGCCTTCTACAGTGTTCCTCCATTCTTTGTTCTTATGACATGTCCTCAGGTCCGTGCGTCACACCTCACTCTGCCGCCTATGTATTAGTAATTTCTTTCTGGTAGTAAACACATAGTCAACAGTTAGGGGCAACTTTATTCCGAAAACATTCGCCTACACATAGGCTTCTTCAGTCGAATACAGAAAGTAAGGCAGGACAGTAGAATTGAAGACGATGTAATCAGTCATCAACCACTTGAAGTCGTAGAATTTGAGGTTTGTCCAGTTCCCTCGGCCTGGAGAAGTTCAGTTCCATAGTCAGGAACTATCTGTGAAGATCAAGCGACAGTGCAGAAGACTTAAATACTGTCGGTAAGGAGAGGTGTCAGAGGTATGTAGTAGTAGTGAGATATGTAGCCACTGATAGTCAGGTCCCTCTCAGATCCAACCAGTTCTCATCTTGAAAGGGTTGTCTAAGGCGTTTTCTGTACAAAGGCCACTGTTGGATCTGAGAGGGACCGACCTATCAGGGCTACATTCTCCATCTACTACTACCACTACTCTGGCACCTCTCCTTCCCGACAGTATTTAAGTCTCTGCATTCGCTTGATCTACACAGATAGTTCCTGACTAGGAACAGAACTTCTCTCCAGGCTGAGGGACTGACAACCTCAAATTCATCTACGACTTCAAAGGGTGATGGACTGATTACATCGTCTTCACATCTCTACTGTTCCTGCCTACTTTCTTATCGACTGAAGCAGCCTACTGTGTATGCGAAACGTTTCGGAATAAAGTTGCCTAACTGTTGCCTATGTGTCTTAAACCTACCATCCTGTCGGTATTGTATACCATTGATGTTCATCTTGTCAGACACTGCAACACATGGCCTCTTGGTACAGAAAACGGCCTTAGACAATCCTTTCAAGTGAGAACTGTTGGATCCGAATGGGACCTGACCTATCAGTGGCTACATTCTCACTACTACTACCACTACTCTGGCACCCTCCCTTCCGACAGTTATTTAAGTCTCTGCACTGTCGGCATGATCTTCACAGATGTTCCTGACTATGGAACTGAACTTCTCCCAGGCCGAGGGACTTGACATCCTCAAATTCCCTACGACTTCAAGGGGTGATGGACTATTACAATCGTCTCAACATCTCTACGTTCCCCTGCCTACTTTCTGTAATCGACGAAGAAGCCTACTGTGTAAGGCGAAACGTTTCGGAATAAAGTTGTCCTAACTGTTTGCCTAAAGTGTCTTACCTACCAACCCTGTCGGTATTGTATACCATTTTGATGTTTCAATGTATCTTTCTACCTCTGTAGTTAGAAGTGATCAAGGTCCCAGGACCGAAACGTTTTTTTTCTAATAAATATGTACCAAGTGGTTTTGCCTCACGTGTCTTTTCTAAACAACTTGTCGTATATATTACCAAGTTTATAGCCAAGTAAGTAAGTTTTTCGGAGGTATACACAAATACAGTTCATAGATTATGCATACATATGCAGCACATGTGTAGAGAACCTGGGATAGACCCAAAAAAAGGTCAGACAGAGTGGGGGGAAACTTATTTCCATTGGGGTCTTTTTTTACCTATATTATAATATAAGGTTTATAAAATATTTTCTTATTATTCCTAATGTAGATAACATAAATTATATAAAAAGACTATCTACTTATCTACTTATAATCTACTACTTGTACTAGACTACACGAGGGTCAATAAGACTATCTACAAGACGAGGGTCATTCATTACTAGGCATAAGGTAAAATTTACACGTATGTTAGTCTAAAAAATCAGAAAAATTCATTCCCCTCCCTTTCTGTAGCTACATTCATCAGACATCCCCTTTTGGCACTCATCTTGAACTGGTTCATGCCTATGACTGGCTTAGACAGTTGGCAGGTAGTCTGTTTCCATTCCTTTATTGCTGTACAATAAAAGGTAGTTTGAAGCCTGGCCATTGACTGTGGGTAATACAAAGTTGGCTCTCTCCCCCTAGTACTATGAATGATTGCTTTGGTTCCCAACCTGATGCAAATTGACAGCAAGTTATTCTGGACACTGGGTACAGGGGTACATTTTTTCGGCACAAATATTTGTATCTGTTGATTTGGAGTGGAGTCCATCGACTGTGATTCCACTCCATAAATGGACTAGATTTGGTGTACAATTTCTGCCATTCTACGCCAGTTTTTTTTCCTTCCTGGCACTAAAAAACTTCTCACCTCCTTGAGTGGGCTGTGGTTTACCCAGTTTTTTCCATGGCCTGGACCGTTTTGCATCTTTTTTGGTCCCTTTAAATGGATGCCCGGCATTTTAAGTTATGGCACAGTCCTTTCCTTCACTGAAAGGGACACATTTCAGGTGAAAAAGCTTACAGGACATGAGTTTGCATTTTCCTGTGTCATATGGGCACAGTATTTCCTAGGTGGTCCAAAGTTGCACGTCCGCAGTCTGTTTTCCAGATTTCCCCATGCCTGCAGATACCAGAGTGCATAGTATGTGGACAAGGCTCGGTTTCCATTTTGCCTTGGGTTTCCTATGACTGTATTCCCTGTTGGTGCATGTTACCAGTCTCCTTCCTATCCCTACTAGTACCTAACAATGGAGCCTCTCACTAGTCCATTGTTTCTGGTAATATATCCTCATAATTACAGTGGAGTCTCCTTGTTTGCTATCTCCTGTGGTATACTAGATTAATATTGGTTTTACTTGTCCTTGACTACACTTGCTTCCCCACTACAGCTCCTCTCTCCTCGAGGCCACTAATATGCAATTTCAACCTTGCATACAGTTACTGTATACCAGACAGCACCTCCAGCCTTACACTTCCTGACTACATGGCCAGTACCCTCCTAGTCATACAGTTACTGTCAGCCAGGACATCATCCACACCAAGGGAGATAGCACCATCCACCCAGATTTTTTATTTTCCCATCTTTATAGAATGTCTTCCAGGTTTTTCTATGAGGCCGCTTTGATGTTATCCTCTTTTAATACCATGTGATTTTATTCCACAGATTAATCTCATTTGGGTAACCCCAAAAACACTTCCCTGATTTAATACCTTTTGTAGATAATTCTTGGATATCTGCACAGGGGGCGTGACACTAATTTCCATAAAAGCTGCATAAAATCCATTTGGAAGCTCGTTTGTTTGTATGATTGGCAGACTACACAGATTTACATAATGTGATTTTTTAGTGGTTGATTTACTGCATTCCCTTATCAGACCTCTTGAATATTCTACTAAAAACCTCCATAATGTGGAAGATTCTGGCTATTTGTATTCACTTCTAGATGTACTTGTATATTATTGACAAGCTTGCCGAAGCTCTAAGATAGTTTGTGTTTTGATAAGGCGCCTAAAATAACGTCTGTTTCTAGTCCGTTATATTGACCCAACGAATCCGTTTGAAACCGGTCAGGGTTCAGAACCAGTCAAGGGTTCGGAACAGTCAGAACTGATCATTTTATCACTGTATTTAAATATATCTGTCGGGTGATTTGGGCCTAACACATGAAGGGACTACTGGAAATATTTAACTGAGTAATATGTGATTAGATTTGATACAAAGTATAACTTGCGTGTTGAAGAACCGTGGATTGCTGGCAGCACCTACATTGAAGAACGGTCGAACCTCAGCCTTATTTACAGCCTAAAGGTTTATAGATCACTGTATTTACTTTTTTCTAGATTTTTTCGCGTCTCCACCACAACAAATGCTATGTTATCACTATAGGTGACGTGGGTGAAGATACTAGAGGAAGTTGCTTTGTAACTGGGAGTAATATTTGCTTTTCTTTGTGTAATTGCAACAGCTGCTAACTGCAGGTTATATGAATTTCCACTGTATACGTACTAACACATAGACACTGTTTATCATATTCTACAGGACTGTACACCTTCTCAATATTTCCTCAAGATTTTGCACCTTCTCGTATTTCAACATAATGTCTTACTCCCTGGTGTCACTAATTATAAGTCAGTAACACCAGCAAGACCTGTGTTGGAGGTTCTGGACGACTGTCTGGCATACTGTTTACTACATGAACCTGCCACTTGGGCCTAACGCTTCAGTTTTAAATTTCACCTTATCATTTATTATCCATTTAACTAGGGTAACACTGTGGTACACACTACAGCGGCAGCGGCAGCGGCAACAGAACCTTGTACTCTATTTTTACTTCTACCTGAGGTTCCCAGCAGCCCAGTGATGACCCTAATCAAGACCGGGCATAACACTAACATATGTGATACCCAGAATGATATAAAGCAACTTCAGAAATCACCCAAAAGTTCACAAATTACCAACAAATGGACTCGTACTACAACACCTGGCACTCCTACCCCCCGCTGCCACTGAAGTGATACTCCACAACATCACGGCCATACCCATCGCTCCTAATACTATTCTCTCCCCGAAGCCCCAGCCAATGGACAAGGGTCAGAACAATAAAAGAAATCCAGTAACCAGCTAAGGACTCCTAACAATCAAAGGTGAAGAGAAGTAATAACAGAGGAAAACTTGTAGTACTGCAGCACAGACACAACCCTCATCACCGCACCCGGCATCCACCACAACACACGACAAGACAACAACAAACAATGCTGCCGCTACAGTCCAAGATAACTCCTTCCCAGTAGTTTGACGTCAGAAAATATCACCGACCCAGAAATTGCTAACCTCCTTATGATTCAGAACCAAACGATCACCAAACGAACTCAAGAAATGCAGGAACTAAAGGCTACATGCAGATTACCTCAACAAGATCAGCTGCTCTTAGAACATAACCAGACACTCTAGAACAACAAAGCAACACCCACAACCCACTCCCTAGACACCATCAACACTCTAAAAGACCAAGGTCACCTACTACTACTTACTTACAGATGTCCCTCTAACATAATGATAAACGGAACACCAATCACAAAGCTAACAGAGGGAAAATTCTTAGGAATCCACCTTGATAATAGACTCAAATTTTCATACACATAAACACGGGTGGACAAATTTCTAAGAAAATTTCCAAGACTGTAGGCATACTATCGAAGATACGGTACTATGCTCCACAGTCAGCCCTCCTGCCCTATATCACTCTCTTATTTACCCCTATCTCACCTATGAAATTGTGCATGGGGCTCAACAACAGTAACCATCTTAACCACTACTTTACCCAAAAAAGGCGCAGTTAGAATGAAACAAATTCTCATACGGCAGCACACCTCCACCAATATCAATACACTCAACATACTTCACCATACAAAACATCCATACTTATTACTGCACCTATACTACATAGAACACTCAACACTGATATTAACCCTCCCCTCAACATCTCCTTGCCAACCTCAACAGAACACTTACCATAACACAAGGCACAGATCACGTCTTTGATATTCCTCGTGTCCATCTCACGCTATTCAAAAACTCAATGCACATAAAATGGGCCCTAAAATTCTGGGAATTCATTACCTGTTAATATAAAGAAACACTACCTGATTATAAATTCAAGTCCTCTTCTCAAAGATCACTTGACTCACGGCCAAAACCAAATAAATAACGGAATAACTGAACCTTATAAATTGTATATCTTAAATGTTTCTCACAATTTACATCACATAAAATGTTTTAAACCTAAACCCAATCTAAGTTTCTTATTTTTTAAAATTCACTACCTAAACAGAATACTTCCATTCTACTGAATTTACAACAATGCATGCAACCATATGACCTGTCTTTGAAATACTCACTTGTGCTTTATATAATCAGTTTACATTAATGTTTTTTTTATCTTCACTGATTTCATCATAGCTTAGTTACATCTTAGTTAATTTAAGCCAGCCCCGCAATGCTATGCATAGTATTTGGATAGTGGTGGCTTTGGGCCATGCTGCTCTTAATCTGTATTTTTTTTTTTTGTACCTCTGTAAGTGTGCTCAAATTTATATAATAATAAAAAAAAAAACATTACAGAGTAAAGATCAAGAGTGACCCACAACTTGCCAATGTCATAACCAACTTCCAAGACCAATTGAACAAAATACAGCAGTTTATCTGAGCGCTGTTGTAGTTAACAGCAACCATCTCCCCAGCCACAGTCACCCAAGAGACCCTGCATGGTAGACCACCCTACAGCTTATCAAGGACCACCTTCGCCTTACCATACGTAGTGCGACCTAAAGGATTGCAAACTGAATGGGCTAACCAAGCAGGTAAAAAAACAGAGCTGTTTTGAAAATTCCCAAACTAGCCTACAAAGAAACATCCTACTAAAAACATCTATTTCTATGAAAACTGATGTTTAATCAATGATCTGCTTACCAAAACAAGACAAACCTTCTTTATATCGGCTATGAAAATTACGCTGATGACCAAAAATGCACCAGGTGCTTTGTGAGGGATGGAAAAATAGCAGTTAAGGAAAACATCCCCCACTGGGAAGAGATACTGACATCTCTAACAAACATGACCTTAAAACACATTCCTACGTGAGCTGGACTAACAGATCAGAGGAAAGTGCAGATAATACCCATAGCCACAACCGTTAGTGTTATATTGTCATAAATTTGTCCCCACCCTAAAATTCTAATACCACAACTACTTTTCATGCCATTGTTGTATCACGACCCATTCTACCTCATAGTCCTTATTGTGTTTAAATATCTACAGAATCTATCTCCTTTTTTATTACAACTTACCACATCACACGGTCTCTGTATTCCATTTATTTTATTATAAACCTAACATAACTTGTCTTCAATAATTCTACCTCACTCTAAAAAAATACTCATTTGCCCGCAAAATTTTATTCTAAAATAAATCCCTATTATATGCCCAATTTTTACTTTAACAACTATATTGATCCAAAAACTTATTTTTAAAAACCTCTTTATTGACCATTTTATTCATACTTTTTTAAACATATTCCAAACTACAAACTTTTATATTATCCTGTTCTACCATTCTTACAGCATATAATAACCAAGTCATTGCCAATTTTTATTTTTATCATTTTTTTCTTCATTATTCTTTGCTACCGTACCATAATTTTTGTAATTTACCTGTCATTTAAATCTAATTATACACTATCTTGTAAACAACTTATATAAACCTAAGTGCAATTACAATGAGAGTCTTGTGCCTTTATTAAATTATAGATAATCACCAGTTTTACTCTAGCTCATTCTAGCTCAATACATAGGGTCCAATACCAAATCACTAAACTAGACCATAGTGCAATTACTCGTGAGAGACAGTGCTATTTTTTAATTTGTATTTTTATATATTATTAGTTTAAAGACCATGTAAAATAGCTCATTCTAGCACAAAACATAGACTCCACAAAAGTCATTATTAGACCTTAGTGCAATTTCCAGTGAGAGTCTTGTTCTATTTTTAATTTGTATGTTTTTATATTAACTAGTTTATACCTAGTTGTACTTGTTCATTCCAGCACAACACATAGACAACATCAACTTCATTATGTGTAGTCGTGACTAACTCTACATGACACAAAATACTCTACAATATACTTGTCCAAACTTCCTACCACTACAGATATCATGTACTAGGAACTCCACTACACAACTCAGGATATAAATAACATAATTAAACCTAGAAGATGGATTGATCACGTTACCCTGTCTAAACCTCCATAATCTGACACCCAATCAAAACCTATTGGAAAGTAACTGCCTTTATACACAGCATCACAAGCCAGCACTATCCTAAGCAATGCTAAAAGTCTATCAGTACTTAACTACAACATCAGGTCCTTAAGCAAACACTATGATGACCTCTTAGCACTCCTTGAATCATTAAAGAACACACCCTTCTCGAGCTTTATCTTACTGATATCCTGGCTTAAAGCAGGACACAAACAGATATCTAAACCCTCTACCAGGATACACAGCAATTCACAACTGCAGACACAAACCAAGTTGGGGGTGGTATTGCAATCTATACCCTAACCAATAATCTTGTCCCTTAGCACCACTTGCTTTAGTGAAGAATACGTGGGAATACATTATTGCTAATTTTAACTGTGAAAAACCATAAGACGCCCTATAACAATCGGTGCCATTTACCGTATACCTCACACAAACACCCAAATTTCAGTGAGAAATTAAAGTCATTTATAACAAACAGACAAATGAATAACACCACCTTCTCTTAGCTGGAGACTTCAACACAACCTTTGCTTACTAAATGATCATCCTGTAACTGACTTCATCAACAATATGAACAACACCTTCTCAACCAACAATAACAAACCAACCAGTGCTCACTTGAAAAAAAGTGCAAGCCATATAGACCACATATGGACCAATATACTAGCCCCCCTTAAATCAGGGATAATCACAGATAGCACTACAGACCACTACCCTACCTTTCCTCCTGACAAACATTAAGTAAAAACCACCACTTGAATACAACAAAGTCTCCATTTAGACTCCATGACTGAGGCCTCAGTAAGAAGTTCACAGCTGACCCTAGAGACCTGTTACTGGGCTACATAATTATCCAAGGCCCATGGTATGATGAACTGGACAGACAATTTTTCTTAAACAAATTACTTAGACTATACAACAAACATTGTCCTATAAAAAAAAAAACAGATCACAAACAAACGGCTGGTGCCCATGGCTACCGCACCATTCTGAAATCCATTGACAAGAAACACCAATATAACAGACATAGGCAATATTAGACAGGGCTTAATACACAAAGATACTCTAAACACAATCATCAGCTCTCACCAAATAATAAAGAAAGCCAAACAACTCTACTACTCCATAGATTCACAGACACTAGAGGAGATATAAAAAAAGACCTGGAAAACACTCTCTCAGATTCCTAGGAACCCACAAAACTGAGAAAAACCAAGAATATTGTCCAACCTAAACCTAATGAAACACCACTACATCCCACTGACACAGCTAACAAGATAAACGACTTCTTCTAACCATAGGTTCTAATTCTCGCCAGTAAAATCCCACATACCAATGGGCCCATTCCTGGGGACTACCTAGATGGGAATTTCCCTAATTCCTTCTATCTTGCAACCAACTGAGCCCACGGAAGTCACCGAGATTATTAAGTCACTTAAAAATAACTCGGGGAATCTTGTCTCATGTCCCACCATTACTGTACAAGCGAGCGGCCCATTCCTTTCGCATGCTATTTCATTACTTTTTAACAAGTCACTAGAGACTATGACCGTACTTCCGAAAACTACTCAAGGAAGCAAGGGTTACAACCAATACATAGGTGGTGACCCACAGACTTAAACAACTATAGGCCAATATCTAACCTACATTGCTATCCAAAATCTTTTGGAAACTGACTCGTGCACAGGAGAACTGTATTCCATTTATAACGCGGCTCAAACATACGCAACCCCTGCCAATTTGGATTCATGAAAAATAAAGCCACTAATGATGCCAATCATAAAAATGCTAGATCTGCCTTACACACATTGGAAAATAAGGAATATACACTGAGAATTTTTATTTGACCTAAGACAAGCTTTTTGATCACAGTAGACCACGACATCCACTCCACAAACTTATCATTACGGTATAAGAGGCCATGGCGCTTGCTTATTTCAAATCCTTACATTACTAAAGGTATCAGTAGTCACCATTAAAGACACAGCATCAGCAAACACGGGCAATTGATACTGGAGTTCCGCAGGGAAGTTGTTCTTGTCCCCCTGCTCTTTCCTCATATCATCAATGACCTTCCAAACGATCCCAACACCTGAAACCATTCTCTTTGCTGAACGACACGACTTACGACATCTCTCACCCTATCTGCCACCCATCAACACCATTGTGAATGAGGAGGCTGATCAAAATATCGACTTGGATGACCGCCAATAAACTTACGCTTAACACTGACAAAACCTCCATATTATGTTTGGTAGCAGAAGCAGAGATGCATCAAATTAACATTAAGATTGACAACACGCTAATTACCAGAAATAAGGGGCAATTCCTAGCATATACCTGACAACAACCTGAATTTTCAGCACCCATATCCAGCATTAACCAAAAAAGTATCCAAAACGGTTGGGATCCTCACCAAATATGATACTACGTGCCGCAAAATGCCCTTCTCACACTATACCCTCACTATTTATCCATACCTCACCATGCTATTTTGTTGCTGGGAATCAACCTGCAGCAACACAACCAAAAGCCAATAATAACCCACAAAAAGCTGCATAAGAATAATCACTAAATCCCATCCTGGCAACACACACCCCCACTCTTCATAGACCTAAACTTACTCCTGTTTCAGTACATCCACACTTACTACTGTGCAATCTAACATCTCAGGGCCCTAAACTCTAATATCAACCAGACCTAACGCTTTCTTGATAGCTGTGACAGAACCCACAGGCATAACACCAGACACAAACATCTCTACGACATTCCCCATGGTCCGTCTAAACCTTTACAAAAATTAAATGTAGTCAAGCCTAAAATCTGGAATACCCTACCTGAGAACTCCTTAGAAATGCATACACATTCATCACCTTCAAAACTACCTTAGAAAACATCTTATCTCCTGATACACCCCGCAACTAACTACACGAATACCCACCTCGTGTTCACACTTACACCTCACTCACTCATTTGACCATATACAGAAATATTAAATCTCAATCTTAAAAATAATGAATCCTGTGATCCTCCAATAAACCTGAAACTAATGTACTGTGGGCCGCAAAACAAAAGCTTTCATATTCTAAACTCACAAACTAGTATTTAGTCACTTAGCCAAAATACCAACTTACCTCATAATTTGTAATATTTTACAATTAAGAATAAAACTAAGTCTGCCCGAAATGCCTAGCCATGCTAAGCTTTCTAGTGGTACACTCTGTAGTCACTATTTTACAACATGTAAACCACACAATAACCAAATTTCTGTAAACTCAGCATTGTAACGTTGGTTTTGCGTGCAGCCAGCAGCAACAGCCTGGTTGATCAGGCGCTGATCCACCAGGAGGCCTGGTCACAGACCGGGCCGCGGGGGCGTTGACCCCCGAAACTCTCTCCAGGTAAACTCCAGGTAACACACTATTATCAGGGAGACTGTCTTTCCTCTGATAAAAAGTTCTAATAATATTTTCACTGGCATGGTAGGCCTAAGTTCCCCCCTGAGAGTATGGTTATGATCTGGATCTGGAGAGAGTTCCGTGGGTCAACACCCCCCGGCCCGGTCTGTGACCAGGCCTCTCCTTGTGGATCATGAGCCTGATCAACCATGCTGTTCTGCTGGCTGGCACAGCAAAACCAACGTACGAGACCACAGCCCGGCTGGTCAGTGAACCGACTTTAGGTGCTGTCCAGTGCCATCTTGAGACTGCCAGGGGTCCTGTTGTAATCCCCCCGTTATGTGCGCTGGAGGCAGTTAAACAGTCTCGGGCCCGCTGACACGTATTGTATGGTCTCTTAACGAGTGCTGTGACACCCTGCTATTAATTTGGGGGATGGTGCACGTCTGGCCAAAGTCTTTTGTTTTTGTGGTGAGTGTTTTCGTTGCAAGTCGGTACTAGTCCCTCTAGGATTTTCCAGGCGTATATAATCATGTTATCTCTCCCTCCTGCGTTCCAGGGAATACAGGTTTTTAGGAAACCTCAAGCCTTTCCCGTAATTGAGTGTTTTATCTCCGTTATGCGCGCCGTGAAGGTTCTCTGTGCATTTTCTTAGTCAGCAATTTCACTGCCTGAAAGGGCAGTTAGTGTGCAGCAATAGTTCCAGCCTAGATAACAAGTGACCTGAAAGTGTCCCATCATGGGTTGGGCCTCCCCTAGTTTTGAAGTTCTCATAATCCATCCTGTGTCATTTTTCTAGTGCGATGCGATGATACAATGTTATGCTCCTTAAGGTGAGATCCTCCGACATGATGGTTTATGCTTTTATTATTTTACACTGATTCCTCCTTTTTTGACTCAGTAGATATTATTTTCCTGCAAGATTACTTCCAAGCGTGCAGGGATATATCTTAAACAAGTTCACTGGCACATTTTTTTAAAGTTCCAGACGCAAGAGAGACCCGTGAAAAAACAGTACAAAAACGGCGGGCATGACGCACACCAATTTAGTAGCGAAACCGCAGGACTTTTTTATTAAGAGCAAACAGAGGCACAAAAATAAATGTCCCCACTGTAGGATTTTTGTAAAACTGCCTGGTAAAAAGGGCTGATTAACGTGGGTTTTCGAAAAATTTTTTCCATTTTGCCGGCATAGATCATTAATGGGAATGAAATTGATAAATTAAAAATATCCAAAAAAACCCTAGTTTTAGATAATCCCTGCAGTATTTTTTATGCATTAAAAAGTTTCTGAGGCGGGGCTAAATTTTTTCCCTCTTATGGATCACCGAGCCATGGTTTAAAATTTAAAAACAGGGTATTAAACAGCCATTAGAAAATCTGACAAAATTTAGGTTAAGTTCTGTTTAGCGATGCAATTCAGCCAGACCCACAGGCGACAATAAGAGTGTTTTCCCGGTCTTTGAAGACCTACTTAAAAAATGTAATAAAGAAGAATTTATTAAAGCTTAAAGGACGATAAAATCTAACAAAAAGGGATAGAAAAGGGGTTTTCCTTTTAGATGAGGACGTTTTTTTTGGAAAGAAATAATAAAATGCTCTTTTAAAAGTAAATTGTTAGGGGTATTGTCATTGTGTATATGGTATTTAAATAGCACTGTAATCTGCTGGGAGGTCTTTGGAACCAGTAAACCGGAAGTTTGTAGATGAAGGGTTCGAGAACCGACATGTTGATAAATTAGAAAAATGTGCAACCGGGACTTTATTGAGGAAACGTTTGCCACACAGTGGCTTCATCAGTCCATCCAAAGGGAGAATTTTGGGAAGAACGGAGGAGAATGAGGTAATCACCCCCAAAACTTGGTCGATGTGGTCAGTCCATAATCTTGAATAGAATACGGCTACGTGCTGAGAAGGAGTTATAAACCGTTGAGGGAGGTGCAGCGTTAGGGGGTAAACATTTGTTCAATGTGGGTTGTCGGCCCAAGTTTAGGAAAGCGAAAAATTTCCCAAGGTTTTTTAAATTTAAAAAAAATTCCCAAAAAGAAAGTTTTGGGCTTTTTTGGGTTTTTGGGAAACCATCCTTGAACCAAAAAAATTCCCATTTTGAACCCCCCATTCCTTTTTCTACAAATTGTAGCCCACTCCCCCAATTTTGGGGCTATTACTTATTCTCCTCCTTTCTTAAAGTTTTCCTTTGAGGGACAAACCACTTTGGGGCCCCCGAACTTTTAAAAAGTCCCGAGTTGCCATTGTCAATTTTATAAGACCAGAAAAAGTTGGGAAATATTTTTTCCCTCGTTTTAAGGATTTTTGTTGACAAATAAAAAACCCATGTTTGCAAATTTACAAAAAACCCAAATTCTGGTCTTTTATTCAAAAAAGGAAAAAAATTTTGAATATTTTATTGTTGTGAGGACATTGGAAAAAAAATGGGAACCAGTTTTCAAATAATTGGAAAAAGCGCCCTGGCTTTTAATTTCCAAAAAATTCGAAAATAGTTAGTTTGATGGTTCTTTCCCCAAAAAAAAAACAGAAAATTCAATCTAAACAAGGTTCCAATTTTATGTCAAAAATTTTTAAAACCGGGAAATTATGATTTTGAGGGGTCTTTCACATACATCCCCAGTCAAAAAGGTTTTTAGAAGTTAAACCAAAATTTGAGTAAGGGAGTCTGTCTAAGATTCCCCCCAGTCCAAGATGTAGAAAATTCCCCCAAAAACTTTAGTAAGACAGATGCTGTCTACAAAATTCTCCCCAGTAAAAGCAGTGCTAAAAAACATTCCCCCAAAACATTATGAGTAAGAGGTGCGTCTACAGCATATCACCCCCAGCACAAGGACTGTTTGAAAAATTCCACCAAAAATTATGGTAAAAGAGACGCGTCTAAAGAATTCATCCCCAGTCCAATAGTGTTTGAAAGATTCCACCAAAATTAAAATCATTTATGCTTACTGTGAGAATATTTTCGTGAAAGTGATGAAAGGTTTTCCCTTTCTTCTCTTTTCCCTCCCGAAACTGAAAAGGAAGGTACTAAAAACTCTCCAATTTCTGGCCATATTTCGAGTTTTTGGTAGGGAAGGGAACCTCTTTATCCCCCTCCTCTGCTTTGGAAAAAAACATCTCTCCAAATTGAAAAGCTTAGCTGCCGTGAACCCGACGAACTTAAGCCCAAAAAAGAAGAAAACGTATTTACAAAAAAAGCTAAACCACTTTCGTTTTTCTCCTAATGAATTAGTGTTAATTAATACTTAATTCCCGGGCATTCGTTAAAACCTCGATATTTTGGGCCTTAGAGATAGTAGGCAAAACAAATGAAGTGAATTATCTGGTTGTGAGCCAAACTCCAAGAAAATTAAAAAAAAGGGGACATTTAGATAACATCCCCTGAAAAAAGGAAGTCAGAAAGAGAAGAAGGGAAAAATTTGCTTCATTTTTTCAGAAATTTTGAAACAATAAAACCCTTTTTCCCTTTAATTCTTTCCCCCCCCCCAGAAATCTCAAAAAGAAGAGGGTTAAACACTAAATATAACTCCATCTCCCAAGATATTACCCTTGTACCCGGGTTTTTTTTGATATTAAAATTTTTAGAAGCAGTCTGAAAAAGCAATCCCCCTTCCCAGGTTCCCCCCCGCTAGCAAGAATTAAATTTAGCAAAAAGATAAAACCTTACTGGAATATAAATTTTATAGAACCCCGTTGGGAAAAATTTGGGCCTCTCCCCGTTCATTGGGCCTCAAGCCCGATGGTACTGTTTGCCTATGCAGGATTATTGTAAAGTAAAATTAAATCACCAAACGGATGGGGTTTCCATTATCAGGGTTAACGATCAATTGATGCTGTGGGCCCATGCCAACTTTGTGACCAATTGACTTATTGAAGGGATTTCCAGGGGCGTTAAATTAGGGCACAAAAAGATTTTTCCCGGTTTGTAGTTAAGAATGGATATTTAATAAAAGGGTTTTGAAATTTTTTCTTGTGTAATGCCGCCTCACTTTCCAGAGAATTATGAACATTTTAGTCTAACCCTTAGAAGGCAGAGGCATACTTGGACGACCTGGTGGTTTTTTTGTGAGACTGGCAATCCGTTTAGAAAGATTGGAGGAACGCTAAATGTTGCAGAAATACAATTAAATAAAATTTACAAAAATATCTTTGGTAAATCCCAGATTAAAAGTCTCAGTTTTAAAATAGGGAGGGGCAGTAGCCCCCGACCAATTAAAGGACAAGCTTTTTTAAATTTTTCCCAAAGCCTCAAGGACGGAAAACTTTCCAATGTTTTAGGGGATGGCACTTACTACAGGCGTTTTTGCCCAAAACTTTGCTCAAGTTGCCCCCCCCCTCATAGATTAACCTTTTCTAAAATAAATTCAACTAGGGCGAGAATTTGGCAAGCTTTTAAATGTTTAAAAAAAGTTTCCTTTCCTCTGCTCCCGTATTGCAAGCACCCCAAATTTTCCAAATTCCTTTCACACTCCCGTTTACGCCAGCGATGCGTAATCGGTGTTGTGTTATTACACTCTTTTTAAACGTAATATTCTCATCCAAAATGTTATTTTTCCTATAAACTGAAAAAATATCAAAGATCTTATTCAAAACCCTAGAAAAAAAAACCCTGGTTTAATCTTGCCCTTGGAAAACTTTGACGAATACCTTTGTATATCCTCATGTGATAAATATTTTCCCCAATAAGATTAGGGGGCAAAATTTTGGGCCCCCTTAAAAGTAACCCTTTGGGAGATCATGCAGTGATAAAGGGTACATGTGAAATTCTATATACCCACTCCCCCTCAGTTTTCACCAAGGAAAATACTAGCGTATTTTTGAAATAAAAAGGAGTATTCCCTTAAGTGTGTGGTGTGGTTTTATCAAGGGTGCCTCCTGGGTTATTACTGCAACAATATTATTTGCTTTTTCTCCATTTTAGGTGCCTTAAGTTGAAATCCCCAGGAGCAAGATGTTGGGTGCAGGAGCTGGAAGTTTTCCAGACAGTGGTCAATTTTTAACAGCTGTTCCTGGAATTGCTGGGATGTTGCATCCGGAGGCTTGTAGACTACCACAATGACTGGGTTTTTGGGTTTCGACCTTTACTGCTAAAACTTCCACTACGTATTTGAGGCTTTAAAGCAGTTCTTTTGCAAACAAGTGACTCTGCAATGTACGGGCCCAAACCCACCCCCTTTTTGCCTGTTCACTCTGTCACATTGTATAGGTTGTAACCTTGGGATCCATATTTCATTGCCCAAGTGATCCTTTATGTGGGTCTCAGTGAAAGCCGCGAACATTGCCTTTCCCTCTGTAAGCGTCCACGGTGAAAGGGTATTTTGTTGTTTGTTGTGGCTTTAGAGCCTGTTATTTGCAAAGGAGAATGTTATCGGACTGGTGGTATTGTTGGTCTGGGGGGGATTTTTTTTCCGGCATTAGTATCTGTATCTGTTTCTGAAAATAGTAACTAGTGACATGGTCCTCAGAAAAATAGAGAAACTAAAACCTAACAAATCCCCAGGCTCTGTTTGAACTGTTTGCAAGGGCATAGTGCCTCATAAGTGGAAAATGGCAAATGTAGTACCTATTTACAAGGCAGGTGAGAGGTCCTTCGTTCAACACTATAGCCCAATAAGCCTGACCTCCATAGTTTACCTGGAGTTTACCTGGAGAGAGTTCCGGGGGGTCAACGCCCGCGGCCGGTCTGTGACCAGGCCTCCTGGTGGATCAGCGCCTGATAACCAGGCTGTTGCTGCTGGCTTGCACGCAAACCAACGTACGAGCCACAGCCCGGCTGATCAGGAACTGACTTTACGTGCTTGTCCAGTGCCAGCTTGAAGACTGCCAGGGGTCTGTTGGTAATCCCCTTATGTGTGCTGGGAAGGCAGTTGAACAGTCTCGGGCCCATGACACTTATTGTATGGTCTTTAACGTGCTTGTGACACCCCTGCTTTTCATTGGGGGGATGATGCATCGTCTGCCAAGTCTTTTGCTTTCGTGTTTACCTGGAGTTTACCCGGAGAGAGTTCCGGGGGTCAACGCCCCCCCCCTGCCCGGTCTGTGACCAGGCCTCTGGTGGATCAGCGCCTGATCAACCAGGCTGTTGCTGCTGGCTGCACGCAAACCAAAAGCACTAAACTACAGACCTGTATCACTAAGTGTATAGTATGCAAGGTCATGGAGAAGATCATCAGGAGGAGAGTGGTGGGGGACCTGGAAAGAAACAAGTGTATAATTGACAACCAGCACGGTTTCAGGGAAGGAAAATCCTGTGTCACAAACCTACTAGAGTTTATGACAAGGTTTACAGAAGTAAGACAAGAGAGAGAGGGGTGGATCGACTGCGTTTTTTTGGACTGCAAGAAGGCTTTCGACACAGTTCCTCACAAGAGGTTACTGCAAAGCTAGAGGACCAGGCAACATAACAGGAAGGCACTGCAATGGATCAGAGAATATCGGACAGGGAGGCAACAAGAGTCATGGTACGCGACGAGGTGTCAGAGTGGGCGCCTGGGCAAGCGGGGTTCCACAGGGGTCAGTCTAGGACCTGTGCTGTTCTTGGTATACGTGAACGACATAACGGAAGGGATAGACTCAAAATGTGTCCTTGTTTGCAGACGATGTGAAGTTAATGAGAAGAATCGAATCAGACGAGGATCAGGCAGGATAAAAAAGAATCTGGACAGGCTACAAGCCTGGTCCAGCAACTGGTCCTTGATTTAAACCCTGCCAAATGCAAAGTCATGAAGATTGGGAAGGGAAAAGAAGACCGCAGACACAATATAGTTTGGGATGGCCAAAGACTGCGAACCTCACTCAAGGAAAAAGATTGGGGGTGAGTATAACACCGAGCATATCTCCTGAAGCGCACATCAATCAGATAATGCTGCAGCATACGGGCGCCCGGCAAACTCACGGATAGCGTTCCAATACCTCAGTAAAGGGTTCGTTTAAGACTCTGTACCCATCTACGTCAGGCCCCTACTGGAGTATGCAGCACCAAATTTGGAATCCACACCTAGTCAAGCACGTCAAGAAATTAGAGAAAGTGCAAAGGTTTGCAACAAGACTAGTCCAGAGCTACGGGGATTGTCCTATGAAGAAAGGTTGAGGGAAATCGGCCTGACGACACTGGAGGCCAGGAGGGTCAGGGGGACATGATAACGACATATAAAATACTGCGCGGAATAGACGAGGTGGACAAAGACGGGATGTTCCAGAGATGGGACACAGACACAAGAGGTCACAATTGGAAGTTGAAGACTCAGATGAATCAAAGGGATGTTAGGAAGTATTTCTTCAGTCATAGAGTAGTCAGGCCATGGAATAGCCTGAAAGTGATGTGGTGGAGGCAGGAACCATACATAGTTTTACGGCGAGGTATGATAGAGCTTCATGGGGCAGGGAGAGAGAGGACCTAGTAGGGAATCAGCGAAAAGGCGGGGCCAGGAGCTGTGACTCGACCCCTGCAACCACAAATAGGGGAGTACAAATAGGTGAGTACGAGCCACAGCCGGGAGTGATTTTCATGTGCAAGTTCGGTACTAGTCCCCCTAGGATTTTCCAGGTGTTATATAATCATGTAAACTCTCCCTCTGCGTTCCAGGGAATACAGGTTTTGGAATCTTAAGCGCTCCCCAAAAATTGAGGTGTTTTTATCTCTGTTATGCGCCGTGAAAGTTCTCTGTACATTTTCTAGGTCGGCAATTTCACCTGCCTTGAAAGGTGCTGTTAGTGTGCGCAATATTCAGTCTAGATAGAACAAGTTACCTGAAGAGTGTCATCATGGGCTTGGCCTCCCTAGTTTTTTAAGGTTCTCATTATCCATCCTGTCATTTTTTCTAGGGAGATGCGATTGATACAATGTTATTGTCCTTGAAGGTGAGTTTCCCCCGACATGATC
>NC_069476.1:702573-715690 GCF_026875155.1 Cherax quadricarinatus | reverse complement strand
TGGTAAGGGAGACACTAAGCCTAGGGTCAAAGCATTTTAAAAATTTCCGCAAGTAAGATTCTTGGTTTAATTTATTGGGCTGCTGTAGTTATTAAATTTAACGATAAAATTTCCTCTCTCTGTGCCCCTAGTCACCCCCAGACATTACAAAATTTAACACTTCAACCCCAGGGTTGTGTTTTTTTGGGCCCCTTAAACGGACAAATTTCTTTTCCCATTCCCTAGGGCATATTTGACCTTGATATTTTCATTACCCCCTTCATATATGCCCATTAGTTCCTTTTAGAATACCCCCGGGAAAATTTGTCCACATAAATTGTTTACCCTTTACTCCACCAGTGGCCCACTGTAATTTAAGGTGTGCATTTATCTTTGCCTGGAGTGGAAGGATGGGGGTACCCCAAAAAATACACTCCGAAGCAAAAGTTTTTCGGGGACTAAGTGGGCCCTGGGTTTCCCGGGGCCAAAAAACCCAGTGAAATCCGGTCAGTTCCCTGCAAAACCCCACTCTCGGGAAAAGTTTACTTATGTCCCCCGTAAAGGATAATTTTAAACCCCGAATTTTAATAATATGTCTCCCTTTTTTCCGTCAACGAGGATTCATCAAACATCATTCAAACTGGGTACATTTTTTTACCCCGGGTTAAAATTAAAAACAAAATCTCAGAGGAGTGTTTTAGAATCCTTTTCACTCCGTGATGGCAAATAGGACCATAATTTGGGCTTGCTGGGGAGTACCCCTCATGAATTTATTTTTTAACTGTCTTTATTTATATCAAAGTAAGCATCAACTTTTGGTTTTTGTCGTTGTGGGCTGACCCTTAATTGCCCATAGTCACCCGGGTAATTAGTTGGTAGGTCGGGAGGGTTACTTCCACGGAATTTCCCCCCATTTTTGTAGTTTCAATTTAAACCTCTGGTTTGTTTTTTGTAAAGGAATCAGGACTTTTTTTTTTAATTTTGACCCTATGTGCCCAAATTCCCCATAATTTTACATAGTTCAATTTCATCCTTATTGAAGAATTTATAATGGGGGATATTTCAAGTAAGACACACCGTAATTATTTAGGCTTCCCCAGCTTTTTATCAGTGAGGAACCTGCCATATTCACGGCCCTCCTGGGGTCCTTAGAAGGGTGACTCGATTTTTTGTCAAACTTAAACAAATTGGCATAAGGGTCATACCAATCAAAATATTATTGCCCCCACAGAATCATTATTTACACCAGAAGGTGCCAAATTTCCTTATTAAATCTTTCAGTAGCGTTACCAACCCTATTGAGATATTTTCTCTGGGGCCCTATCCACAATTACGGCTTTAAATACGTTTTCTCTATTGCCCAGCCTGAAATTTTCAAAAACAGTGTCGTAGACGGGGCCCTTCTTATAAGGAAACCCAGATAACTTGATATAGAGGATCCCCCATTTGAAACCTTCACCCATCGGCTTTACGTTTTATGAAGGTACGTTGTATCCTGATTATAATGCTGAAAGTTTTGGTTTTTACGCCGTTTATCATTAATCACCAACCCAACACGGGTAAAGTCCCTCAGCAGCCACTTCCCGATTAGTGCAATCTCTACTTTGGGCTATGTTGTGGGGTATTTCACTATCGTATATTTGTTCCCCATCATTAGGGTTTAGATCCGCCCTTAACATAGCTATGGGGTGTTTTCCCTTTGTTAAAAGATAACAAGGTGCAAGTTAACATGAAATCCTACATTTGTTTCCTCACCTGATCATTAGCAATTTTTCCCAAACCCTTTACTTTAACACCCCATGAATTATAGGCATTACAGTTCTTAGAAAAGAGTCTGTTGCAAAGATACAGTCTCCCCAAACTTTGCCTGACCTCTTACAACGGGGGACCTTTTTGTGGTATTCTTCCTTTTTTTTGATGGGGAGAACCACATTACTGGCCCCTGTCGTTTTGAATTCCCTATGTAACCCGTTTAGTAGGGATTTAGATTTTTGTATTGGGATAAAGTTCTTTTTGGAATTGAAGGTGCACGGGGGTCTTAGAGTGGTTTTCCGAGGTAATGGGTTGGCTGGCTGCAGTTGACAATTAGCCCCGGGGCCCCACTCTTATTTTTCCCAACTCGAAGTCCCCCTTGGATCGTTAGTAGTCACTTTTTTGTGTTCATTTACTGAATAAAGGGCACTCAAAACCCACTTGCCCCCCTAGATCATATTATTACTCAAGGTTTAAAAATGCTTTCTATTTGATCCAAAATTTGTTTAAGCTGTTGGGTTTGGGGATCTGGTCTTCAAGCTAGCCAAATTAGCTTTTGAAGCCCTACTTTGCTCCAAGTTACCGTAATGACCCCCAAAAGTCAACTCCCCTCACAAGGATCATCACTTTTGGGAAAAGCTTGTATGAGAAATGGCACCCCCCTTACTTGCCCCTTTAAAATAGCAAAATTTGGGAAACCCTTGCAAGATCACTCCTATCTGTACGACTGTTTTAAAGATAGCCCCAAAACCCCTCCCAATTTTCTCCCAGATTAAACACGGCATCATAATTTCGGATTTTTGGTAGAACCTTCTGTTTTCCCTTACTGGGTTGCCCAACAACATTGTTTAACCCTTTACCTTTCTCAAAAAGCCTTAGTTTTGCAGGACACAATTTTGTCCCCCCACTTCATAATATTGACCCAGCAGCCTCCCCTTTTTCGCTCTGCAAAATTCCCCAAAGATCGCTCTCACAGTCCTTTCCACAATTTATATGACTCATATCTATTTTAAGGCATCTGGGTGTAATTTTAATTCATCGGGGTTTCCCTTTTTTGTCTCATTAACCCCATCACTGTTTATGATTAGTAAATGCCCTTCCAAGCTTGTAGTGCGCTTTTTTTGTTTTGGATCCAGGGGACTTGCCACCACATAACTTCCTCAGACCCGCCAGGTTAGGATTAAAAATCACCATTTTTACAACTTAAGACACCTTGTAAAGGTAATTTTCACTTTTCTTTATAAATCCTAGCCCCGGTGCAGTAATTAATTGGGGCAAATTATCCTCCACCACACACCGTTTAAATTTGTGTCCCCTACCCCCATTTCTTCATCTCACTTAATTATTAAGTAATTAATTAAATTTTAATTTTCCATGATTGCATCCGGTTCAGGAAGGCCGGGGAGATATGGAAAATTTTATAGGGGTGTTTATTGAAAATCCCTAAACTTTTAATGAAGAGAAATTTCCCTTGGGAGACAAAAACTTATTGTTTCCCGGGTAGTCACCCTGTGAAGTAAAAAATTTAACCACCCTGGTCACTGCAGGGGGCCCCCCGCCCCAAAACAATTTTATCCAGTTATCCAAACCATAAAAAATTGGGTAGCACCCTAAAGTACGGCGTAAAATTAAATAGTGGTCCCCCATAACCTATCATTTAAAAAAACCCTAATTGCAGTATCATTGCTATAATAGAAAGGTTGTTTAATGGGGGTGTTTGATGCTCCTTATTTCTCCATTCCCTATCATTTCGAATCCGTAAAACCGACATGTTTTTTTCCAGAGACGAGGTATCCGTTGGTTGCCCCTTTAGAATCGTGATTCCATAAAATTTTCCATAAAGGGTTTTCGTGTGACCCCCTACGGGTTTTTAATGAATATTCAAGGGTTGCAGAAATTGCATAAATCAAACCCTTCAAATCTTAGAAGTGTGTGTAGTCTGTGGTCAGTCAAACAAACGGGTTCCAAGCATAAATTTTCATTTCGTGGAAAATTGGTGTCAGCCCCTTGTCAATATCCAAAACAAAACAAGCGTATTAAAACAGGGAAATTTTTGGGGGATGCCCAAAAGAGATAAAAAAATTTATAAAAACAAATTTAAAATAAATCTTTAAAAAATAACTTTCTAAAAAACAATCAACATAAAAAGTCCTTTAAGGTTCTGCCCCTTATTTCCGAGTCAGAAATTAACTAAGATTCCTTATCATAAATGGGGCTGATGTGCTGTCCTGGGGCGTGGGGGGCTGGAGGTTTCCCTAACAGAATGGGGAATAGGGGCTTTTGGGGAAAATAAAATTAACTAGATCTGTTTGGGGGATAATGGGGAAGCTAGATCGTTTGGGGGAAAATAAGGTGAATTGGGGATTTTTTTTTAGGTTCGGGAAATTTTTAAACCCGAAGGGAAAAAAAAAATGAAATGACCGATAGGGAAAAACCCATGGTAGGGAAACAAGTGAAATCAAAAAAAAGATAAAACCAAAATTTCAAACTAGAAATACCCCAGGAAATAGCAAACAAGAGGACTCATAGAATAGTGAGATATATTCCAAAAAAAAATGGGGGGACTCCTTTTGGTGCTAGGGAGGATGAAATAAGACAGGGAAACATGAAACAGGGAATAAGTCCAGAAACCAAGGCAAACGGAAACCAACCCGTGCCATACTATGCACTCGGGATCTGCTTGGATGGGAAATCTGGAAAAAAAGATGGACGTGCAAATATGACCACCCCCGGAAATGCCAAAGCCATATGACAAAGGAAAAAACAAACTCCCTTCCCTTAATTTTAACCCCCGACTGTATCTTTAGTACAGGAAAGATGGCATAATTTAAAATTCCCGGGATACCATCTAAAAGGGGGCAAAAAAAATACAAAACCCCGGCCATGGAAAACTGGGTAGCCCCGCCCCTCAAGAGGAGGGTTTTTTAGTGCCAGGAAGGAAAAAAATGGGGGAAAGGCAAAATCTACCCAAACCCGTCATTCCCGGAGTGGAACCCCAGTCGTGGTCCACTCCCAAACCCAAAAGATACGATACTAAACGGAAAAAAATCCCCCCCCTACCACAATCCACCAGTCCCATAAATTCTTCTTTGAAAAATCAGGGTTAAAGCCAGCAACAAACAACAAAAACCTTTCATCCCTGGGTGCTTGCAGAGGCAAAGGGAATTTCGCGGGTTTCATGAGACCCACATAAAGGAACACTTTTGGGCAAGAAATTGGATCCCCGTTACAATATTCAGTTGACAGAGTGAAAAGGGAAAAAAAGGGGGGGTTGGCCTTTTCATTTCAGAGTATTTTTTTGCACAGAACTGTAAATGCCTCAAATGATGTAGTGGGGTTTTAGCATAAAAGGGCGAGAACCCCCAAAACCTATCATTGTGATAGTCTACAAGCCTCGGATGCAAACCACAATTCCAGGAACACTGTTAAAAATTGACCATGTTGGAAAACCTTTCCCTCCTGACCCAAACTTGCTCCTGGGGGGTTTTAACTAAGGCACCCAAAATGGAGGAATTGCAAAAAATATTGTTGCAGTAATAACACCCGGGGAAGCTTGATGAAAACCCCATCGGAGCTTTTAAAACTCTGCACAAAATTCATTTAAACCAGCAAAAAATAGAGTTACTAGATGGGGAATACACGACCCATCTTCACTAACAAGATATCATAAGAAATACACCTTCAAAAACAATTTACCAACACAACATAATTGAGGTTTTAGTCATGTATGCGCAGCCCCCGACCCACATATAGATTAGTCACGAGGGAGCTTCACCAAAAATTCAACTTTAATAACAAAAACATAAAGTGGGACCAAGTAAACCCAAATCCAACCGTATAAGGGGGAAGATATACTAAGCAACCGCCCCCAACTTACCTAGAACGATTAACTCGGTAGATCGAGTTGCAAAGGGCTTTTTCCCTTAAGAAAAAGGGGAGAGAGAAAAACAAAGAGACAGGGTCCCTTTACAGGCGCCGGAAAAGAATAACAGAGCGGAAAAAAGGGTAAATTTCTAAAATGCGTAGGGAGACACGGTCAGAGAATTTGAAAGCATCGAATTAACTAAAAAAATTTTTAGGAGGAGGAATCGCGGGAAAAACTAAAACCCCTAAATGAAATCGAAAAAAACCCAAAGTATTTTTTCCCCTATCCCAAATCAAAATCGAGAAAAACTTCCATTTTGGGCCCCCCTCTTAAACAAATGGGTCCTACACAGATACAACAAGGAAATAAAAGGGCTACTCAATCCCAATATGATCGTTTTTAGCAAGCCCCAAACCCAGATGAGAGTCGAAATAAAAATAAATTTTTTTGAAGAGCCACAAAATTTGATTAAACAAGCCCTACCCCGATGTTATCCTGACCCAAATGACTTCAACAGGCAAAAAAATGACGTTTTAAAACGCCCAAAAATTATTTTACACATTAGAGGTCACTCCTTAAAAATCTGAGCCCGAGAGTGGGGATTAAACCCCGGGAAATTTTTCCCTGGACACACCCATGGGGGTGCACCCTACCCCCGGCCCTAGATTGTAAAATCATTTTACCACTTTATTACGGTGTCACGTAAATCACTTCCCTCCTCTTCCCCAAGAACAGTTACGACACTTCCTATTAGGAGTGGGGCCCTCATTAATACTTGGGGCCGCCTAACCCCAATTTTCCCTGACCCCATGTTTCACGTTCCTCACTACTTTCAAAACACGCCCCCTTCGTGCCCCACTCGACTATACCCCCGCACATTCGCAGGGGAGCGGGAACCCATTGGGTTCCATTCAAAATACAAAAACATTTTGACCCAAATCAACACATTAAAAACTTATTAGGGACTATGTCATCGGAAATAAATAATTTCCACAGTAAAGATCGAGAACCAAAACCAGTCGTTGTGGTAGTCTACAAGCCCCCCTGATGCAACGCCCCCAACAATTTCGGGAAAACAGCTGTTAAAAATTGACCACTGTTTAGAAAACCTTCCAGCTCCTGCCCCCAACATCTTGCTCCTGGGGGATTTCAACTTAAGGCACCTAAGATGGAGGAATATAGCAATAATGTTGTTGCAGTGATAACCCAGGAGGCAGCTCAGACAAGAGCTTTTAAAATCTCTGCACAAAATTCAACTAAACAGCAAATAATAGAGCCTACTAGATTGGAGAATACACTGGACCTCATCTTCACTAACAATTATGATCTGATACGAAATGTCACCATATCAAAAGCAATATACTCGGATCATAACATAATCGAGGTTCAAACATGTATGAGCAGAGCCCAAGACCGACAAAATGGGATCAGTCACGAGGGAGCCTTTACCAAATTCAACTTCAACAACAAGAACATAAAGTTGGACCAAGTAAACCAAGCCCTAAATGATATAAGCTGGGAAGATAGACTAAGCAACACAGACCCCAACTTATGCCTAGAACAGATTAACTCTGTGGCACTCGATGTATGCTCAAGGCATATTCTTTTAAGAAAAAAGAGGAGTAGATGTAAAATAGAAAGAGACAGGCGCTCCCTTTACAGGCGATGGAAAAGAATAACAGAGGCCAATATATCTGCAATGCGTAGGGAGACTGGTCAGAGAAATAGCAAACATCGAACTTAAGCTAAATGACTCTTATAGGAGTCAGGAATCGTGGGAAGAACTAAAAGCCATAAATGAAAACGAAAAAAACCAAAGTATTTATTTTCTTATGCCAAATCAAAGTCGAGAACAACATCCAGTAAGATAAGATAAGATAAGATTTCGTTCGGATTTTTAACCCCGGAGGGCTAGCCACCCAGGATAACCCAAGAAAGTCAGTGCGTCATCGAGGACTGTCTAACTTATTTCCATTGGGGTCCTTAATCTTGTCCCCCAGGATGCGACCCACACCAGTCGACTAACACCCAGGTACCTATTTGCTGCTAGGTGAACAGGACAACAGGTGTAAGGAAACGTGTCGAAATGTTTCCACCCGCCGGGAATCGAACCCGGGCACTCCGTGTGTGAAGCGGGAGCTTTAGCCACCAGGCCACCGGGCCACCGGGCCCCTACTTAAACAAGATGGGTCCTGTGGAAAATTTTTTAATTTTCCGAAACTATAGTGCCTAATAGGTGTTTAATGTGTCTATATGGGTCAAAAATGTATTTGAAAATAAGAGTAGAACCAAGAGTTCCCTTTGCGCATGCGCGGATGTGCGGGAGGGGGGAGCGCGTATTGTTTTGAATGGTGGTGAGGAAGCTGAGAAAACATGGAACCACGAAATTGACGTTCACGGTGGCCTAAGGATTAATATAGGCCTCATTTCCTAATAAGAAGTGTCGTAATTGTTCCTGGTGGAGAGTGAGGGAACGGGATTTACGGGACCACCAGTAATTAGGAGTGTAAAAGTGTGATAAGAGAAGGAGGGGTGATGACGCGCACAATGGACTGTGCCTGCGGAAACATTACCTTGGATTATCTCATCACCAATCGGTCTAAGATCTTAATGGAGTGACTCTAGTTTGTATAATGTTTTGGACGTTAAATCGGCTGTGAAAATTGTAATAGTATTTAATGATAATAGCTAAAAAGTTAGAGAATATGTGAAGTGAAATAAGTCGTTTTGCTCCGAGAGAACAAACGCTTAGACCGTTGTTAACGAGAAGAGGAAAGAGGAACTCCTTGAGTCACGAGTCTAAGCAGGACAAAATGGATATCGTTCTTGTGGGATTGAGAATCGTGTCGGTGTAGCAGGACTTCGAAATGTAGATTGGAATCAAGAATGAGGAATATCACAATCACCACAGTTAAGTACCCTTTAGTTTTAGCACCTTTAGACTGGCCAGTAGTGGTATGTTATAATCTAGATAGGTTACGTGTGATCCAGCACTTCAAGTGACCACCAGGAAAATTGGTAAAGTAGTGGGATTTGTACCAATGTTTTTTGACGGATGTATCCATGTGGGTCCTACCCCCCCCCCACTTAATCCAGTTATACTAATATAATTATACAGTCCACAATTATTTAGTATGCACCGTACTGGTGGGTTACCCAATCCATATGGTCTCGGTTAGATTGGATAAGATTGTGAGGTCGAGGGGACACACTTGGTGCGACAGGGTGGTATGTTTTATCACATCGTCTACACGGGGTGGACTTACGGTAAACAATATGATTGCTCTCCCAATGAGATTATGGTATGTATTATGTCTGAGGTACATAAGGGATAAGCTCCTAGAAAAATTTTCCATATTGCCGTTGGTCCTTCGAAAACGGATAGCATTCAGTGAAAAAAAATTAATTGAATTAATTACTTAATAATTAAGTGACTGATTGAAGGAAGTGGGTGTAGGGGGTGGCACATGATTAATCTATCGTGTGATGGATGACAATTAGCCAATTAATTGCTAGCACATGTGTGGCTAAGGATTTATAAAGTGAAAGTTGCAAGAATTACAAATTTTTTATAAAATCTTATAGCGCTACTTATGTTTGTATATTCAGTGATTAATAATTTCTCTAACATGATGGATCTAATGGAGTAATGTGGTGACTAGCTCGTGAATTATTAGGAGTAATGAAAGAATCAATACAGGCTACTTAAAGCCATGTGACGAAGGATTTGATTAGTGGCAATCAAAGGAACGTGAACCCTATGAACTAAGTTATATTTAGTTGCTTTAGAGAGTAGATTTGATTGGGACAAATTGTGGTTTTAAAGGGACTGTGAAAGTGATCTGCCTAGAGAATTGTGCAGCTGGAATGGAATGAATGTTTTAATTAATCAACTTACGAATTGGAAGAAAAACTGTCTTGTAAAAGTAAGGCTTTGATAAGTAAAGGGTGTAAGCCAGCAGTTGATCAACTAAATGCAAAGGGTGTGTTCTGCCAAAACCTCACGTAGTCGGTCTGGCGAGGAAATCAGACTAGGCGGCAGGCTTTAATTGTTTTTAATTGCAGAACAGTAGCCAACAGTTTAAGGATATTAAAACATAATTGTCTCTGAAGTATTTGTCAAGCTCAAAAGGAGAAAAATAATCCCGTGGTAATACTCATAGTAAGGAGTTAAATGCACACTTTCGAGTCAGGAATCAGTAATAGTGGTTCTCTCATCAGGTAAGAGAATAAGTACCTTCAGTAAGTGTAACCAGTTAATTAAGAGGTCAGGCAAGGTAAGAGAAGACTGCCTTTCTGCCAGGGTACTATTTCACTAAAAATTGTAAAGCTGTAATTCATGGGATATTAAAGTGGAAAGAATGAAAGAACTGAGAAAGATTTATCAGATGTTAGACAATCATAATGTACAGGCTTTGTCATTACCAAATTGAAACAGTTGCTATCAATGCAAACAAGGGAAACACATACAGTTATATGCAGGGGTGTATGTTTTTCTTATAATAATGGGACAATAATGATATGTAATAACCTGACACTACAGTGACTGATCTAAAGGTGCAGTAATGGAATAATGATGGCCTGCTGAGGTAGCTTGACGGTGTTGGATGTAAAAATTAGGATAAAGGCTAAATCCAAAACCATACGGGCGTCACTTCCTCAACACTGGTACGGGCCAAGTAATATATGGCAGTCTTACCGCCTAGTAATAATGACTAGAGGAAGGTCGAGAAACGGTCACGGGTCTTACTCATGAAAGGTCCAACCCATACAAGTATTCTTCTTATCGAGATGATGTTGAACAAGTCTAATTTGTGGGAGAACTGGTCAGCATAGGGATTAATGTAAATGTGGAAAGTCCAAAATGATTCCCCTTTACTCAGGAACAATCTGAGGTGTTAAATGGGAATTGGACATTATGGGTGCGACTTCCGTGGAAGCTTGACCGTCCAGAATTACCTATAATTATAGGATGGCGTATGGACAGTTAAAGGGCCAGCTCTGCGAAAACTGAGCAGACACCAAAATTGTTGATGTTATAATGATATAATTAATAAGCAGTTAAATAATAAATTGTTCTTACTTCAGGCGACGATTAATGACACCTTAAATGCACAGGCGGCTCCACTTGAGCCGATGTAATTGGGTAATAATCTTATGTGGAATATTTCCGGGTGTGAGTCAACTGAAGAGGAACTAATGAGGATATGTGAAGGGTTATGAATAATGAAGAAATGTGCTGGGACTGACTTGGGATACTGGAGACTTGTTATTGTTAAAGTCTTCAATTCCAGGTATGACCAATAAATTATCAGGGAGCATAGGCTTGCCCTGAGAGAACTGGAACACTTATTAGTCCATTTTGAGGGTTCATAAATATGGAAGTCCATGGAGTTGGTGCTATATGCAGTAATGTGCTGGGGCTGACTTGGGTCCTGAGAGGATTGTTATTGGTAAAGTCTCAAATTCCAGTATGCCCAATAACTTAAACCAGGGAGCATAGGCTATGCTCCTGAGGAATGGAACCCACCAATTAGTCATTTTGAGGTTCATTATTTATGGGTGGCCAGTGAAGATGCAAAAAAATTGTACTCCACAATTATGTAAGTCGTCTAGCAAGACTCCGCCCTGCCGCAGTGTGGAAAATTTTTAATTTCCGAAACAATCGTGCCTAATAGGTGTTTAAATGTGTCTATAAGGGTCAAAAATGTATTTGAAAAATAGAGTAGAACCAAGAGCTTCCCTTTGCGCATGCTGGAGGTGGGGAGGGGGGAGCGCGTATTGTTTTGAATTGGTGGTGAGGAAGCAGAGAAAACATGGAACCACGAAATTGACGTTCACGGTGGCCTAAGGATTAATATAGGCCTCATTTCCTAATAAGAATGTCGTAATTGTTCCTGGTGAGAGTGAGGGAACGGGATTTACGGGACCACAGTAATAGAGTGGTAAAAGTGTGATAAGAGAAGGAGCGGTGACTGACGGGGCCAAGGGGAACTGTGTCCTGGGGAAAATTAAACCCTTGGATTAATCATCACTCACCCGGTCTCAATCTTAATGGAGTGACCTCTAGTTTGTATAATAGTTATGAACGTTAAATCGGCTTGTGAATTTAATGTAATTAATGATAATAACGCTAAGTTAAGAGAATATGTGAAGTGAAATAAGCCCGTTTGCTCCGAGTGACACACTAGACCCCCGTTGTTAACGAGACGAGGAAAGGGAAACTTCCTTGAGTCACGACGTCTAAAGCAGGACAAACCAGCGGATACCTCGTCCTGCTGGAATGAGAATCGTGTCGGTGTAGCAGGACAATCGAAAATGAGATGGGAATCAAGAAATAGGAATATCAATCACCCACAGTTAAGTAACCCTTCTAGTTATAGCAACCTTAGACTGGCCAGTATTTGGTATTTTTATAATTAGATAGGTTACGAGTGATCCAGCTACATCAAGTGACCACCAGAGAACATCTGGTAAGTAGTGGGATTATGTACAAATGTTTTCCTTGACGGATGTATCCATGTGTGCCCTACCCCCCCCCCCCCCTTCATTCAGTTAAACTAATATAATCTATACAGTCCACAATTAATTAGTAGCACCGTACTTGTGGGTGCTACCCAATCCATACTGGTCTCGGATAGATATGGATAAGATTGTGAGGTCGAGGGGACCACTTGGTGCGACCAGGGGTGGTTAAGTTTTCTCACATGTCTACACGGGGTGACTACGGTAAACAATATGATTGTCTCCCAATGAGATTACTGGTATGTATATAATGTTGAGGTACATACAGGTAAGCACCCTAGAAAATTTTCCATAGGTCCTACACAGATGACAACAAGGAAATGCCTTGGCATGATAGTGGCTATCTTTGTACTTAGCAAATCAAAATTGTAATTACACATTGCAAACCTTTACAAAGAAATAAACTTATTATTATTATTATTATTATTATTATTATTATTATTATTATTATTATTATTATTATTACTCAAGTCCCAACATGACTCAGTTTTTAGCAAGCCGCTAACCAGACTGAGAGTCGAAGACCAAATGATTTTTTTTTATGAGAGAGCCACAGAATTTGGTAAACACAAGCCTATCTGATGTTATCTTGACGCCAAATGACTTCGAACAGGCGATAAATGACATGCCCATGCACTCTGCCCCAGGGCCAGACTCATGGAACTCTGTGTTCAAGAACTACAAGAAGTCCCTATCATGTGCTTCTAACATCCTATGGAGAGGGAGCATGGACACTGGGATCGTCCCACGGTTACTAAAAGCAAAAAACATAGCCCACTCTACAAAGGGGGCAGTAAAGCAATAGAAAATAACTACAGACCGATAGTGCCAAACATCCCATATCATAACAATCTTTGAAAGGGGCCTAAGAAGCAAAATCGCCATCCATCTAGATACCCATCAGCTTACACAACCCCGGGCAACATGGGATTAAGCAGGTCGCTTTCCCGTCTGTCCCAATACTGCACCACTATGACAAGGACCTAGATGCACTAG
>NC_069476.1:695073-697573 GCF_026875155.1 Cherax quadricarinatus | reverse complement strand
ACTATTACTGCACCTAATTACATACATAGAACACTAACTCTGATATTAACCCTCCCCTCAAACATCTCCTTGCCAACCTCAACAGAACACAATGACCATAACACAAGGCACAGATCACTCTTTGATGTTCCTCGTGTCCATCTCACACTATGCAAAAACTCAATGCACATAAAAGGCCCTAAAATCTGAATTCATTACCTGTAAATATAAAAGAAACACTACCTGTTTATAAATTCAAGTCTCTTCTCAAAGATCACTTACTCACCCAAAACCAAATAAATACTGAATAACTGAACCTTATAAATTGTATATCTTAAATGTTTCTCACAATTATATCACATAAATGTTAAACCTAAAACCGAATCTAACTTTATTATTTTTTAAATACACTACCTAACAGAATCCTTCATATGACTGAATGTACAACAATGCATGCAACCATATGACCTGTCTTTGTAATACTCACTTGTGCTTTATAGTTATCTGTTTATATTAATGTTTTATCACTGATTTCATCATTGCTTAGTTAATCTTAAGTTAATTTTAAGCCAGCCCGTAATGCTATGCATAGTATAAGTGGCTTTGGCATGCTGCTCTTATCTGTATTTTTTTGTACCTCTGTATGTGTGCTCAAATTGGAAATAAATAAATAAATAAATGTAATAAGTCCATCACCCTTGTAGTCGAAGATTTGAAGTTGTCAGTCCCTCATCCTGGAGAAAAGTTCTGTTCGATAGTCTGGAACTATCTGAAGATCAAGCGAACGTGAGGAGACTTATATACTGTCGGAAGGAGAGGACCTGGAGATTATTCCCATTGTAACTAGTTCAGCTACCATACCTTTTTGGCCTAGTCCCTGGACCCATTATGTACCTGTGTAATCTTTAGACTGTGGCCCAGTCCCTGGACCCATTATGTACCTCTGTAATCTTTTGACTACCGCCCACAGGATGGGTATGTGGTGACTACCGGTCACAGGATGGGTATGTTTTGACCACCGCTCACAGGATGGGTATGTGGTGACTACCGGTCACAGCATGGGCATGTTTTGACCACAGCTGTTAAAAATTGACCACTGTCTGGAAAACCTTCCAGCTCCTGCACCCAACATCTTGCTCCTGGGGGATTTCAACTTAAGGCACCTAAAATGGAGGAATAAGCAAATAATATTGTTGCAGTAATAACACCAGGAGGCAGCTCTGATGAAAACTCACACTCACGCGAGCTTTTAAATCTCTGCACAAAATTCAATTTAAACCAGCAAATAATAGAGCCTACTAGACTGGAGAATACACTAGACCTCATCTTCACTAACAATGATGATCTGATAAGAAATATCACCATATCAAAAACAATATACTCAGATCACAACATAATTGAGGTTCAGTCATGTATGCGCGAGCCCCAGACCGACATAATGAGATTAGTCACGAGGGAGCATTCACCAAATTCAACTCAATAACAAAAACATAAAGTGGGACCAAGTAAACCAAGTCCTAACCGATATAAGCTGGGAAGATATACTAAGCAACACAGACCCCAACTTATGCCTAAACAGATTAACTCGGTAGCACTCGATGTATGCACAAGGCTTATTCCTCTAAGAAAAAGAGGAGTAGATGTAAAACAGAAAGAGACAGCGCTCCCTTTACAGGCGACGGAAAAGAATAACAGAGCGGCTAAAAGAGGTCAATATATCTGAAATGCGTAGGGAGACACTGTCAGAGAAATAGCAAGCATCGAACTTAAGCTAAAGAATCCTTTAGGAGTCAGAATCGCGGGAAGAACTAAAAGCCATAAATGAAATCGAAAGAAACCCAAAGTATTTCTTCTCCTATGCCAAATCAAAATCGAGAACAACGTTCAGTATGGGCCCCTACTAAACAAGATGGGTCCTACACAGATGACAACAAGGAAATGAGTGAGCTACTCAAGTCTCAATATGACTCAGTTTTTAGCAAGCCGCTAACCAACTGAGAGTCGAAGATCAAAATGAATTTTTTATGAGAGAGCCACAAAATTTGATTAACACAAGCCTATCCGATGTTATCCTGACGCCAAATGACTTCGAACAGGCGATAAATGACATGCCCATGCACTCTGCCCCAGGCCAGACTCATGGAACTCTGTGTTCATCAAGAACTGCAAGAAGCCCCTATCACGAGCCTTTTCCATCCTATGGAGAGGGAGCATGGACACGGGGTCTCCCACAGTTACTAAAAACAACAGACATAGCCCCACTCCACAAAGGGGCAGTAAAGCAACAGCAAAGAACTACAGACCAATAGCACTAACATCCCATATCATAAAAATCTTTGAAAGGGTCCTGAGAAGCAAGATCACCACGCATCTAGAAACCCATCAGTTACACAACCCAGGCAACATGGGTTTAGAACAGTCGCTCCTGTCTGTCTCAACTATTGGACCACTACGACAAGGTCCTAAATGCACTAGAAGACAAAAGAATGCATGTAATATTAACAACTTTGCAAAAAAACTT
>NC_069476.1:669711-694573 GCF_026875155.1 Cherax quadricarinatus | reverse complement strand
GTGTGGGGGGGGGTTTTGGGGATGGGGGGGTGGTGTGGTTGGGGGGTGGGTGGGGTTTTTGGGGGGGGGGTGGGGGGGTGTGGTTGTGGGTTTGGGTGGGGGGGGTGTTTTTGGGGGTGGGGGGGGGGGGGGGGGGGGGTGGGGGTTGGGGGGTGTGTGTGGGGTGGGTTTTGGGGGGGTGGGGGGTGTGTGTGTATGAGTGTGTGTGTGTGTGTGTGTGTGTGTGTGTGGTGTGTGTGTGGTGTGTGTATGGGTGTGGTGTGTGTGTGTGTGTGTGTGGTGTGGTGTGTGTGGGGTTGTGTTGGTGTGTAGTGTGTGTGGGTGTGTGTTGTGTGTGTGTGGTGTGTGTGTGTGTGTGTGTATGAGTGTGGTGTGTGTGTGTGTGTGTGTATGAGTGTGGTGTGGTGATGAGTGGGTGTGTGTGTGTGTAGGGAGTTGGTATGTGTGGTGTGTGTGTGTGTACTCCCCTAGTTGAGGGGGCGGGGGTCGAGTCCGAGCTCCTGTGTGCGTGTGTGTGTGTGTGTGTGTGTACTCACCTAGTTGTACTCACCTAGTTGAGGTTGCGGGGGTCGAGTCCGGTCGTGTGTGTGTTGTGTGTGTGTGTGTGTGTGTTTATGTGTGTGTGTGTAGGGAATTTGTATGTGTGTGTGTGTGTGTGACTAACAATCAAATTTGCACCAATAACTCACTACAGTTGTGACCGGGTGTGGAAGTTTGAATTTCTCATTACACTATAATTTGTTCATGATTGTAGCCATGTATAAACGTAAGTAACCATTCTTACATATTCATTACCTTTGTAACTTGTGTGTTCATTACCTTGTACCTAGTTCAGCTATCAAAACTTTGGGGCCCAGTCCCTGGACCCATTGTGTACCTCTGTAATCTGTAAATACCTTTGTAACTTGTCATGATTGTGACTAGACCTACCTGGAGTTCATTACCTTTGTAAATTGTGAGTTCATTACCTTTGTAAATTGTGAATTCATTACCTCTGTAACTTGCTCAGCTATCAAAATTTTGGAGTCCAGTCCCTGAACCCATTATGTACCTCTGTAATCTTTTGACTACCGCCCACAGGATGGGTATGGGGTGACTACCGCCCACAGGATGGGTATGTGGTGACTACCGCCCACAGGATGGGTATGTGGTGACTACCGCCCACAGGATGGGTATGTGGTGACTACCACCCACAGGATGGGTATGTGGTGACTACCGCCCACAGGATGGGTATGTGGTGACTACCGCCCACAGGATGGGTATGTGGTGACTACCGCCCACAGGATGGGTATGGGGTGCATAATAAACATATTAAACTAAACTATAACGTCTTTGAATTTGAGCAAGAGAAAGCGGAGTTTTGGAGAGGCTAACTGCGCAAGTTTAAACCATACCACTGGAGGGGATAGAACCCGCGATCAGAGAGTCTCAAAACTCCAGAGTCTCAAAACTCCAGAGTTTTGAGACTCTCTGAAAGAACAAGCGACATGAAGAGTGTCCATGGGATTGGCATCCCTATTTTTTGAAGGTTCTCATTATCCATCCTGTCATTTTTCTAGCAGATGCGATTGATACAATGTTATGGCCCTTTGAAGGAGAGACCCTTCGACATGATCACTCCCAGGTCTTTGACGTTAGTTTTTCGCTCTATTGTGTGGTTGGAATCTGTTTTATACTCTGATGAAGTTTTAATTTCCTCATGTTTACCATATCGGAGTAATTGAAATTTCTCATCGTTGAACTTCATATAGTTTTTGCACCCCACTGAAAGATTTGGTTGATGTCTGCCTGGAGCCTTGCAGTGTCTGCAATGGAAGACACTGTCATCCCAACGTGGGTGTAAATCTCAAAAGGAAGACATGGTGCTGTGGCTTACATCCTTGTCTAGTCAAAAATGGAGGTGTGGAACAAGATGGGAGCGAGTACTGTCCCTTTGCGGAACAGAGTTTTTCGCCGTAGCCGCCTCAGACTTGACTCTATCGACTACTATTTTGTGTTCTATTTGCGGGAAGTTATAGATGCATTACCAACTTTTCCTGTTATTCCTTAGCACGCATTTTGTGCTACACCTGGTCACACTTGTCGAAGGCTTTTGCAAAGTCTGCGTATATTACATCTGCATTCTTTTTGTCTTCTAGTGCATCTAGGTCCTTGTCATAGTGGTGCAGTAGTTGGGACAGACAGGAGCGACCTGCTCTAATCCCATGTTGCCCTGGGTTGGGGTAGCTGATGGGTATCTAGATGGATGGCGATCTTGCTTCTTAGGCCCCTTTTCAAAGATTGTTATGTATGGGATGTTGGCACTATCGGTTGTAGTTATCTGCTATTGCTTTACTGCCCCTTGTAGAGGGGGCTATTTTGTTGCTTTTAGTAACCGTGGGACGATCCCAGTGTCCATGCTCCCTTCCATAGGATTTTAAAAAGCACATGATAGGGACTTCTTTGTAGTTCTTGAAACACAGAGTTCCATGAGTCTGGCCTTGGGGCAGAGTGCATGGGCATGTCATTTATCCCCTGTTCGAAGTCATTTGACTTTCAAATAACATCAGATAGGCTTGTGTTTCCCAAAATTTGTGGCTCTCTCATAAAAAAATTTAATTTGGTCTTCGACTTCGTCTGGTTAGCGGCTTGCTTAAAAATGAGTCATATTGGGACTTGAGTAATAATAATAAATTAATAATAATATAAAAATAGAAAAATAATAATAATAATAATAATAATAATAATAATAATATATAATAATAATAATAATAATAATAAAAATAATAAAAAAATAGTAATAATAAAAATTTAATAATAATAATAAAAATAATAATAATAATAATAATAATAAATTTATAATAATAATAATAAAAATTTAATAATAATAAAAATTAATAATAATAATAATAAAAAAAAATAATAATAATAATAATAATAATAATAATAATAAAAATTTAATAATAATAATATAATAAGTTTATTTCTTTGTAAAGGTTGCAATGTGTAATTACAATTTTTATTTGCTAAGTACAAAGATAGCCACTATCTCCCGGGGGCATTCCTTGTTGTCATCTGTGTAGGACACATCTTGTTTAAGTAAGGGCCCAATACTGGACGTTGTTCTCGACTTTGATTTGGCATAAAAAAAAGAAATACTTTGTTTTTTTTTTCGTTTTCATTATGGCTTTTATTTCTTCCCGCGATTCCTGACTCCTATAAGATTCCTTTAGCTTAAGTTCGATGTTTGCTATTTCTCTGACCAGTCTCCCTACGCATTCCCGATATATTGGCCTTGTTATCTTTTCCATCGCCTTAAAGGGAGCACCTGTCTTTCTATTTTACATCTACTCCTCTTTTTTCTTAAAAATTTTAATGCCTTGAGCATACTCGAGTGCCACAGATTTTAATTGTTCTAGGATAAGTTGGGGTCTTGTTTGGTTAGTTATCTTCCAGCTTTTCTTTTAGGGTTGGTTTACTTTGGGCCCCTTTGTGTTCTTGTTGTTGAAGTTGAATTTGGTAAAGGCTCCCTCGTGAATGATCCATTTTGTCGGTCTTTGGGTCCCTCATACATGTTTGAACCTCGATTATGTTTTGACCGAGTATATTGTTTTTAATATGGTGACATTTCGTATCAGATCATCATTGTTAGTGAAGATGAGGCCCGTGTTTCTCCAGTCTAGTAGGCTCTATTATTTGCTGGTTTAAGTTGGGAATTTGTGCAGAGATTTTTAAAAATCTTGTCTGAGCTGCCCCCTGGTGTTATCACTGCAACAACATTATTTGCTATATTCCTCCATCTTTGGTGCCTTAAGTTGAAATCCCTAAGGAGCAGATGTTGGAGCAGGAGTGGGGAAAGGGTTTTCTAAACAGTGGTCAATTTTTAACAGCTGTTCCTGAAATTGTTGGGACGTTGCATCCGGAGGCTTGTAGACTACCACAATGACTAGGTTTTGGTTCTCGATCTTTACTGTGGAAATTATTTAATTTCCGATGACATAGTGCCTAATAAGTGTTTAATGTGTTGATTTGGGTCAAAATGTGTTTGTATTTTGAATGGAACCAACTGGGTTCCCGCTGCGCCTGCGCAGATGTGCGGGGGTATAGGTCGAACTGGGGCACGAGGTGGCGGGAGTGCTTTGAATGTAGTGAGGAAGCTGTGAAACCTGGGATCAGGAAATTGGCGTTCACGGCGGCCTAAGGATTAATGTAGGCCTCACTTCCTAATAGGAAGTGTCGTAACTGTTCCTGGTGAAGAGTGAGGGAACGTGATTTACGTGACCACCGTAATAAAGTGGTAAAATGAGTGGATAATAGTAGGACTGGGGGTGATGAGTGCGCCGCCATGGAATGTGTCCAGGGAAAATTACCCGTGAGTTAATCCTCACTCATCGGCCTCAGATCTTAATTGAGTGACCTCTAATGTGTATAATAATTATGAGACATTAATCGTCTTGTGAATGGTAATGTAATCAGTGATAATAACTTAAGTTTTAAGGGGAATGCGTGAAGTGAAATAAATTGCCCTGCTCTGAGTGAACGCGTGGTTCTCGTCCCAAGGATAGCGAAGTTTTATGGAATCACGACTTCTAAACCGGGACAAACCAACGGATACCTCGTCCTGCTGGAATAAGAACCGTGTCGGTGTAGCAGGACATCGAAATGAGATGGTGAATGGAGGAAATAAGGAGCATCAATCACCCACAGTTAAATAACCTTTCTAGTTATAGCAGACTGATACTGGCCAATTAGGTATGTTTTAATTGGATAGGTTATGGGTGATCCAGTGCTACTTAATTAGTAGCGCCGTACTTGAGGGTGCTACCCAATTTATACTGGTCTTGGATAGACATGGATAAAATTGTTAGGGTCGAGGGGCCACCTGCAGTGACCAGAGGTGGTTAAGTTTTCTCACATGTCTACACGGGTGACTACGGTAAACAATAAAGTTGTTGTCTCCCAAGGAAATTACTCATATGCATGTAAGTTGAGGTGATGAACAAGTTTAAACACCCCTATAAAATTTCTATATCTGCCCGTGGTCCTTCCTGAACCGGATGCAATCAGTGGAAAATTAATTGAAATTTAAATTTCTTAATAATTTTTGTGACTGATTGAAGACAGTGGGTATAGGGTACACAAATTTAATCGGTCGTGTGGTGGATGATAATTAGCCCAATTAATTACTAGCACATGGGGGCTAGGATTTATACAAGAGTAAAGTGCAAGAATTACTCTCACAAGGTGTCTACTTAAGTTGTATAATTGGTGATTATTAATTCCCTAACCATGGCTGGGTCTGAGGAAGTTAGTGTGGTTGGCAAGTCCATGGATGCCAAAGCAAAGAAAGCATCACTGCAAGCTCGGAAGGGTCATGTTACTAAATCATACAACAAGTGTATGGAGTTAATGAGACAAGAAACTGTAAACCCTGATGAATTAAAGCTACACCTAGATGCCCTTTGAAAGTAGATTATGAGTCATATAAATTGTGGTATAAGGATTGTGGGGAGCGATCTTCTGGTGAAATTTTGCAGATGATGCTGAAACGGAGCGGCTGCTGATCAATATTATGAAGTGGAGGACAACATTGTGTCTGCAAAAACTAAGGCTTTGGAGAAGGTAAAGGGTGTAAAACATTTTGTTGGTCAAACCCAGTAAGGAAAATCAGAGGTGTCTTTCCAAAACTCCCAAAAAATTTTGCATGCCCGTGTTTAATCCCGGGGAAAAATGGGAGGAGTTTTGGTCTATTTTTAAAGCAGTCGTACATGATAGGAGTGATCTTGCAAGTGTTACATAATTATGCTATTTAAAGGGACAAGTAAGGGGAGATGCGCATGTTCTTTATACAAGATTCCCAAATGTAGATGACTCCTATAGTGAGGCAGTTTTACTTGTTGGAGGTCACATACGGTAACTTGGAGCAAAGTTTGGCTGGATCTAGTAGCTAATTTGGCTAGTTTGAAGACTCCAGATCACAACCACAACAGCTTACAGCAATTTAGGATCAAACTAGAAAGCACTTTTAAGACCTTGAGTAATAAATATGATCTGGAGGGAGCAGAGTGGTTGTTGAGTGCCTTGATTCAGAATAAATTTAACCACAAGACAGTAGAGTGGCTATCTAACAGATATCACAAGGGTTACTTCGAGTTGGAAGAAATAAGAGTGGGCCTGCAGGAGCTAATTGTCCAACTGCAGACCAGCCAACCCATTACCTCTAGGAATACCACGTCTACAGACCCCAGTGCACCTGTCAAGTTCCACAAAAGGAAACTTTATCCCAATATCATAACTCACCTACTAAACGGGGTTACGTAGGCACATATCAAGCGACAGGGGCCAGTAATAGTGGTTCTCCACATCAAAGACAAGAGGAGGAAGTACCACAACAAGGGTAGCCCAGTTGATAAGAGGTGGAAATAAATGGTATAAAATACCGACACAATGGAAATATAAACACAAATGCAGTATAATGTGATCCTTTATTGACAACGTTTCACCCACGCAGTGGGCTTTTTCAAGTCACACACGGATCTACCTGGGGTTGGAAGGTACGGGAGTATTTATAGTTCAGAACGTTGGGGTCAGGTGAAGATTGCTGCATCAGATGATCTACCGGGTGGGGTTATAGAGTCTTGGGTAGCTAGGCGGGGATATTGGACAAGTTGTGAGTAGACCTTCTGCAGTGTTCTATGTTCTTATGTGGGATAGCGATGAAGAATTTTTGGCGAGTGGTTCAGCTATGTTATAGAAGCCATTGTTTGGTTGAAATTGTTGGTTATAGAGATAAACATGATTCCCGGATCTCGTATTGAGTGTTTTCTTTGTGGCATAAGTTTGAGTTTTGTAGTTAATTAAAGGGTTGTGTGAATGGAGTTGTCCCGGGATTTTGAAGCAGTCCCGTTTAATTGGGGGTTTGAAAACGTGTTTGGAGGTTTTTGATGTTTCGCCCACTTTTTAATTTTGTTGCATTTCATTACAAGGGTTTATGTATCCCCCTGCAGAGGTGGAGGCTTCCTGTTTACTGGTGATGTCCTTGAGGTCGGGGTTTGGGGGTAGTACTTGGAATGATTTTTTGGCAAAGATTTTGGAAAATTTTTGGGAAATGGAGTTGGTGGGAAGGATATGATTTTCTCGGCGTGTCTTCTCTGGGGTTTGTTGAAGTGTTTAAATGTCGCCGTTGCGTCTTGATGAAGTGACGAGGATAGGGGGTTTTGGGAAAAAATACTGTTTTTATGTGCATTTTTCCCTCGGGAACTCGTTGCGCAGATTCTGAGTGCCGCAGGAAAAACCCTATAATTACCCCAGTTGGTTTTTTGGTGTCGTGGTGAGGTGAAGGGGAAAAAGTTTGTTTTGGGTTTGGGGGGTTTTTTAAAGATTTAAAACGAAGTTCGTGGTGCTTTGCAGAGTAAAACATCAAAAAAGGGAAAAGGTGTTGTCGATTCTTTTTAAGGTGTTTGGATTGAAGGCTCGCCCTGGTTGAGTTGTCTTGGAGGTTGAACGTTAAAGGTTTTTAGGAGTTATGGGAGAATTCGTAAATAAGGAGCCGGGTGACGAGGGGAATAATGGGGAAAAAACGTTGGCTTCTAGATGTTCCATGTATAGGTTCCCCAGGATGCAGAGGGGCAAACCCCAGGGGGTGCCCCCAAACTTTTAAAGAGGTGTTTTCGAAAGAGAAAACGTAAAGCCAACACATTTTTCAAAAGGTCGATGAAATCGGGGCGGGAATGGGAAGATCATGTGAATCGTAAATTTTTGCGCAAGAGTCGGGGCTTGTTAGTAGGTACTTTGGGAAAAGGGGGAAGTCCGTCGGGCGGAAAATTTTTCTTGTTCTGATGTTGATGTTGCGAATGGATTGAGAAGATCCTGAGTGTTTGAGATGTGTGGACTGATAGTGCCAAGAGTTTAGAGAGGTGTTTGGCGAGAATTTCCCTGGGCTGGTGGGGGCATCCCTATTCCGAGGATATGGGCTGTGGGTTTCCAGGTTGTGAGTCTTTGGGGGCCCTACATTCTGGCGGTTGGGGTTGCTGGGCATGGTGTGCAAAAGTTTTTCCCCTTGTTCTGGCCCCTCAGAATGCGGCGAGTCTTTGAAGAAAATTTTTAGTGAGGTTGTCATTTGGTTTTTGTGAGAGGTTTGTAGGTATCTGGGTCTTAAGTAGATTAAGTTTTTTTTGTTCCTGTAATGTAGTGTTCATGATAAAAAACCACCCCCTTTATCGGGTGGTGCCCCTGATGGTGTGTCTTTGCTAAACTTTGAGTGATTGATGAACGTGAGGTTGATGGGGGCGGGTTTGAGAGGTGTGAGTGATGCCTTGAAGATACCCCTTTTTTGGAAGTCGGATCATTGTGTCTGTAGTTTTGGGGAAAAATTGAGGTTTTGTTTTGGTTTCGTAATTCTTGGAATTTGAGGCCTAAGTGGGGCTTCTTTTCTGTGGTTGACAGTGGACGAGTTTGAAGTTTTTGAATAATTAGGTTTTCCAAAACTTTTCCAATTACTATTATCGCAGAGTGTTTGATTTCCTGTAAGTTGATCTTCTGTTAAAATTTTCGCTGTGGTAACTCTGCTGCGAAAGATTTCGGTGGTGGTTGTTCAGTTGCCCGGATGTTGTGCTGTGTTTTGCTTGGAAAAAAAAGCTTTTTGTAGCATTGTTTTGTATCTGCACACTCTTAAGGTAGGTCCCGGTGTAGCGGGAAAAGGGGGTTGAGTTTGGGATTTGGGGGAGTAGTTTGGTAAGACCATTTTTCGATGCATTCCGAAGAAAATTGTGTCTGTTGCGAAGTGAGTAAGCTTTTAGAAGAAAGGGTCCCATTTTATTCTCGGTGAAGGATCCATTTTACGCAAATGTTTGCACGATGGAAAAAAAATGGTATAAAAAAACCGCCCCAAAGAAATATAAAAATGAAAAATGACGATTTCAGGAACAAAAAGCTTAATCTATTAATGACCCGATACCCACAAACTTCACAATAACCAAGTGGGGCAACCTGTGTTTAACATGAAAAACTGCATTACAGGAACAAAATGCTTAATCTACTTAATACCCGATACCCACAACCCCTCCAAAAACCAAGTGGACAATCAAAAATTTTCTTCAAAAAGGCTCGCCGCATTTGAGGGGTGAACAAGGGGGAAAAATTTGAACCATGCCCCGAACCCAGACCTGAGAATGTACGGCCTGCCAAAGCTACAAACTGGTATCCCTGAGGCCCCTATTCCCCGGGAAAAGGGAGTGCTCCCCACCCGTCTCAGGAATTTTCGCCAAAACCCCTCTAAACTTTGGGGGCCTATCAGTCCAGCACATCTCAAAAAACCAGGTGATCTTTCAAAGCTTGAACATCAACATCGGAACAAGAAACTTTCCCGCCTTGAGTGATTCCCTATTCCTTTAAAGTACCTTAAACAAGCCCTCGATTTTGCGCGGAAAATTGACGATTCAATGATTTCCCCTTCAGCAGCGTTCATCGACCTTGTTGAATTTTTTGGTTTACGTGTTTTTTTTCGAAAAAACACCCCTTTAGCAGACTTTTGGGCTACCATGGGTTGCCCACTCAGTGCAGTCTGGCGAAAAATACATGGAAATTAGAAGGAAGTTTCTCCACCATTATTCCTTTGTTTGTCACTGGCTCGTTATGTTGACGCATTTCCTCAAATCCAACCCTTCAAGTTCAAGTCTCCCAAAACAAACTCAACCCGGTCGAGCCCTTAATCCCAAATTTCCCCTTGAAGAAGAAGTCGAAAAACCCCTTCCCTTTTCCTTTTGTTTTTCTTGCAAAGCTGACCACGAACTTGTTTTAAGTTATCCCAAAACCCCCCAACCAAAAAAGTTTCTCCCTTTTTATCTCACCCGCACCAAAACCCCAAAAGTGGTTTTAATTTATGGTTTTTGGTGCATCAGAATCTGCAGCAACGAGTTCTTGGGAAAAAGCATATAATTTAAAAGTATTTTCAAAAAATCCCCTTTTTCGTCACTTTCAGGATGAGACGGCGGCATTAAACATCTTTTAACACCCCGGAAGAATGCGAAAGAAAATACATAGTCCTTTCCCACAACTCCCTTGCCAAAAATGTTTAACATCTTTGCCAAAACCCTATTCCAAGTATCTACCTCACAACCACCCAAGGCATCACCATAGTGACAGGAAGCCCCTCCGAGGGGGTTTTAATCCCCTTTTAATGAGCCAAATTTTGTGGGGAAACATCAAGGCCCCCCAAAACGTATTTTGAAACCAAAATGCAAGCAGGCTGCGATCAAGGAATGCTGTGTACAAAATCGCAATTCACACAACCTTTATTAACTCAGAAACTAAGATTATAGCCACAGAAGACAAACACTCAATACAGAAGAATCCTGGAATCTCGTTTATCTCTATAACCTACAATTTCAACCAGAACAATGGTTCTATAACATTAGTGAACCACTCGCCAAGAAAACTTCTTCATCGAAATCCCAATAAGAATAGAACCACTTGCAGAGGTCTACTCACAACTTGTCCATATCCCCGCCTAGCTACCCAAGACTCTATAACCCCACCCGGTAGATCATCTGATGCAGCAATCTTCACCTGACCCCAACGTTCTGAACTATAAATACTCCCGTACCTTCCAACCCCAGGTAGATCCGTGTGTGACTTGAAAAAGCCCACTGCGTGGGTGAAACGTTGTCAATAAAGGATCACATTATACTGCATTTGTGTTTATATTTCCATTGATAAGAGGTCAGGCAAAGAAAGGAGAGATTGTATCTTCTGCAACGGTACTCATTTCTCTAAGAACTGTAATGCCTATAATTCATGGGATGTTAAAGTGGAAAGGTTGGAAGAGCTTGCTAGATGTATCAGGTGTCTAGGAAATCATAATGTAAGAGATTGCCATGCTAACTTGCACCATTGTTATCAGTGTAACAAGGGAAGACACCACAATAGCTTGTGTAAGGGCAGATCTAACCGTTAATGATGGTAACATTAGTACTGATAGTGAAATAACCCGGACACAACAGTGCCAACGTAAGAAGATTGCACTAGTCGGTAATGATGAGCTAGCTGATGTAGCTTAACTGTGTTGATGTGGTGATTAATTGATAAACGGCGTAAATCCAAAACTGTAACAGCATTACTGGATTCATTGGATCACAAACATACTTCATAAAACATAATTGCCTTAATGGGATGAAGGTACAAATGGGAGATCTGCTATACTCAAGTTTATCTGGTTTCTCTCGAATATAAGAAGGCCCCAGTCATACGACACTGTTTATGTAACTGTCAGCTGGGCAATGAGAGAAAACGTATTATTGCCGTAATTGTGGATAGGCTCCCAGGAAAAATATCTACAATAGTTAAGGCTTGGAACGCTACTGGAAGACTTTCAAGTAAGGTAATATTTGGCACCTTCTGGTGTAAATAATGATTCTGTGGGGCCAATAGATATTATTGTTGGTTAGTGACCATTATGCACCTTTGTAAAGGTTGACAAAGAAAAAAAAAAAAAAAAAAATAAAAATGCGGAGTCACCTTCTAAGGACCGCAGGAGGTCACGTGATGTTATGACAGGCATTCCTCGTACTGATAATGAACTGTGGTGGAAGCCATAAATCAGTTACAATGTGTCGTACTCATGAAATATCACCCCAGTATAAATATACTTTCAATAGAGGATGAAGTTGAACATGTGTAATAAAATTATGGACTTAGACTGCATAGGGGGATCTATGTAAAATGAGAAAGTCAGATGATTCTTTTACTCCCAGAACAATACCAGATGGATGTTAAATTTGAATCTTGGACAATACTGGGTGAGACTTCCGTGGAAGCTGTGAAACCCATCCAGAGCCCTACCTACTAATTACCAGATGGCGTTATGGACAATTAAAGGTAGTCCACGAACTGAGCAGACACCAGAACTGTTGTCTCTGCTTCGATGATATTAATTAATGAACAGGTTAAATAATAAATTCATGAGGAGGTACCTCCAGAGCAAGCCAGATTTATGGTCACTACTTTGCACATCACGGAAGTGAAGAAGGATTCTAAAAACCACTCCTTGAGGATTGTGTTTAAAAGTGTAGTGCCAGAGTAACAAAAATGTTACATAGTTTAAATGACTGTTTGATGACAGGTCCGTCGTTGATGGAAAAAACTGGGGAGACATATTATTAAAACTTCTGGGGATAAGAATTATTGCCTTTATGGCGGACATATGTAAAGTTTCCTGAGAGTGGGTCTGCAGGAAGCTGACGGGATTGCATAGGTTCTTATGGCCCGAGAATTCCTAGTGACCCATTAGTCCCTGAAGGGACTTTTCGCTTCAGGAGTGTATTGTTTTGGGCTACCTTTCCAGTCCGTCTTACTCCAGGCAACGATAAATGCATTACCTTTAAGTGTACAGTGGTCCATTGAGTGGAGTAATGGGGTAAACATATTTTATTGGGGACAATTTTCCTGGGGGGGTGACGTCTACTGAAGAGGAACTAATGAGCATATATGAAGGGGTAATGAATAATGCAAGGTGCAAATATGCCTGAGGGAGAATGGAACAGTAATTCGTCCAGTTTTAAGGGCTCAAATAAAGACAACCTTGGAGTTGAAGTGTCTTATTATAGTAATGTGCTGGGAAGACTAGGGACACGAGAGAGACTTTTATTCGTTAAAGTCTAATAACTACACATGCCCAATAAAATAACAAGAGGTCTTATTTGCGGAAAGTTTCAAAATGCTTCGATCACTAGGCTTATGTCTCCCTCTTCACCATATGAGGAAAATTGTTGATACAAGAAAGAAGCAGAAGTTAGTGTTGCTTGGGATGAAACCCTAACTGAGGATTTGGTGAAGGTGGGAAAGAACTAATAGGTGGAATATGTAAAAATTACCATGTTGGAGTTCCCACTCCACAAAGGGGGCAGTAAAGCAACAGCAAAGATCTACAGGACCAATAGCACTATACAATCCAATCATTAAAAATCTTTGAATGGGTCCTAAGAAGCAAGATCACCACCCATCTAGGAACCCATCAGTTACACAAACCAGGGCAACATGGGTTTATGAACAGGTCGCTCCTGCTGTTCTCAACTATTGGATACACTACGACAAGGGTCCTAAATGCACTAGAGACAAAAAGAATGCGATGGTAATATATACAGACTTTGCAAAAGCTTCGACAAGTGTGACCATGGCGTAATACCGCACACAAAATGCCGTGCTAAAGGAATAACAGGAAAAGTCGGTCGATGGAATCTATAATTTCCTCACTAACAGAACACAGAGAGTAGTCGTTCAACAGAGTAAAGTCTCCGAGGCAGCTACGGTGAAAAATGCTCTGTTCCACAAGGCACAGTACTCGCTCCCATCTTGTTCCTCACCTCATATCGAATAGACAAGGATGTCAGCCACAGCCACCGTGTCTTCCTTTGCAGATGACACCCCCAATCTGCATGACGTGTCTTTCATTTGCAGACCATACTTGCAAGGCTCCAGGCGGACATCACCCCCCCCCAAATTTTTCAGTGGGCTTCTGAAACAATATGAAGTTCAACGATGAGAAATTTTCAATTATCGATATGGTTAAACATGAGGAAAATTAAATCTTCATCAGAGTACAAAACAAATTCTGGCCACAACATAGACGCGATACACCAACGTCAAAGACCTGGGAGTGATTATGTCGGAGGATTCTCACCTCAAGGGACCATACATTGATCAATCACATCTGTAGAAAAAATGAACAGGATGGATTAATGAGAACCTTAAACTAGGGAGGGGCCAGAAGCCCATGTGGACACTCTTTCAGGTCACTTGTTCTATCTAGGCTGGATTATTGCTGCACACTTAAACAAGCACCTTCAAGCAGGTGAAATTGCCCGGACTAGAAACTGTACAGAGAGAAACTTTCACGGCGCGCATAATGGAGATAATAACACCTCCATTATGGGAGAGCTTGAGGTTCCTAAAACCTGTTTCCCTGGAAACGCAGGAGGGAGGAGATTCATGATTATATACACCTGGAAAATCCTTAGAGGACTAGTACGAAACTTGCACACGAAATATCACTCACTACGGAAGCAAATGATTGGCAGACGATGCACCATTCCCCCAATGAAAAGCGGGGTGTCACTAGCACGTTTAAGAGACCATACAATAAGTGTCAGGGGCACGAGTCTGTTCATCTGGCCTCCAGATACATGAAGGGGGATTACCAACAGAAACCCCTGCAGTCTTCAAGCTGGCACTGGAACAGCGCCTAAAGTAAGTTCACCTGATCAGCCGGGCTGTGGCTCGTACTTTGGTTTGCGTGCAGCAGCAGCACAGGCCTGGTTGATCAGGCTCTGATCACCAGGAGGCCTGGTCACCAGACGGCCGCGGGGGGCGTTAACACCGGAAACCTCTCACAGTTAATCCAGGTAATGGTGGCCAGTCAAGATGGAGAAAATGTACTCCCACATTTTTTTGCGAAGCTTCGAAATTGCATATGGAGCAGTCGCTAACCTTCAATGTAATAGTGCCATTTCTTCTTGTTTATGTCTAAGGCTAAGGTGGCTCCAATCAAATCACGCACCTTACCTCAGTTGGATTAACGGCCATTTATGTAGTGTTGTCAAATTAGCCCAATTATATAAGAAAATAAATTGCGAGAGATAAATATCAGGAGACACCGTAATTTGGTCTGATAACGAGGTTCCTTACAATGGATTTCGTAATGGTAACAGTAAGTTTGTGTATGTGCCAAAAACAGAGTCGCTGAAATCAATCAAATGCAGGAGAAATATAACAGTTTGGGTCAGATATGTTAACCTTTAATCACATTCCTGGTGACGAGAATCACGGCTGACTCTTGTCTCGAGGCTTGACTTGTGGAAAAATTTGTTGAGTGCTTTACGTGGTTTAAAGGGCCTAGTTGGCTGGGTGGACAAAATTAACTGGCGGTTTGCAAAATGCACTTATTGCTCCAGTCGAAATTATGTGAGCACCGCTCCTATTCATTGCACATGAATAGGTATTCTTCCTTACCAAAGTGATAGGACATGACGAAGGTTTAGTGATTAATTTTATAAGTAAAAGATGAATATTCATATATAATTTTCCCCATCCCCTGAAATACTGGCTACAGAGGGGTGTTACAAGAATAGAAACCTACTGGATGAGATAAAATTAATGATGGACGGAAAAATTTTTCAAAAGATCATATAAGGAAGCTGGGCTGTTTTTAGAGGAAGATTGTAATTAGGTGCAGAGGCAGGTTACAAAATGCTAAAATTGGGGGAATATGCCGAAACCACCCTATCTTGCTGCCCAAAAACTCATCTCCTGACAAACCTTGATTGTCTTTAATGCAATAATAATGTGATGCACGGTGGGGTACAGGATACCTTAAATTGTATTCGGGAAAAAAACACCCTCTGGATTCCACAAGGACGGCAAGTGTAAAAATGGGTTTCAAGTCGTGTGTAATATGTCGCCCGGGTGGATGCCAGAACCTACATGTACCAGGATCCTCCCCATTGCCCAAGGAACGCATGCGTTGGTTAAACCATTTGATGTGACGGAGTGGACTATAGTGGGCCAATCAGTTTTAACAGGTACTTCAGATGGTGTTTCCCTTGAATGTGTAGGTATGTTATTTACTTTGTACGCTACTAGGGCTGTTCATCAAGAAGTGGCTCAGGACTTGTCTGCAGAACAGTTCATAAGTGTTCCGGAAATTTGCAGCTGGGAGATCCTGTTCAAGATTGATGTTCTCAGATAATGCCACCAATTTGTAGCAGGGTGCTCAACACTTGGAGGGAATTAAATAAGATGATGATGTACAGTCTTTGTTGACCAGCAAGGGTGAGTCTGGAAAATTTATTTCTCCAGAGCCCCTTGGAGGGAGGAATGTACGAAAGAATGATAGGTTACTTGAAATGATGTCTTCATAAGGGGAGTCACTGTTTGTGTAGGTTGTGGGTTGGAATGCCGGGCAGTGTTGGGGGAGGGCAGAGGTTTCGGGGGCGGCAGGGTTTATTGAGAACGAGGGATGTAATGTGAGTCATCGAAGGTATCCTGTCGTGAAGGTAGAAAGAGAAACCAACAAGTTGTGGGGGTAGTTGGGTTGTAGTTGAGGCCTCTTGCGTTTGTGGTTGATACACGAGGGTTGTGTTGTCGTGTTCTAGGGTATGTGCCGTGTGATGTGATTTTGGTCTTGATGGTGTCTATTGGGGTTTTTTCTCTTTGGGAACGCCACACTGTGGGGGCGGTCCCGGCGTGTTTTTAGTAGATCTGCCTTACATTCGTTGATCTCTTTTATGGGTGCGCCTAGTGGCAGGGATACCACGTAATGTTATGGATTTAATTGGGGGGTTATGGGGGGGGTTGGGTTTTGTAAGGTTATTATGAGTTACTGGGGGGGGGCCGGAAGCCTCGAGGATGGATTGTGTTGGGTACTGGTGTCACTGATTGCTAATTGGGAGGGGGATTGTTTTCGGATTAGGGGGGGCGGCGGGGGCTGGGTTTTGGGGGGAGGTAATGGTAGTTTCTTTGGTAGGAAGGTGTTTGGTTTGGGGGTGCATGCATGGGACTGTGGGTTAGCTCCTTGGGTTTGGGGAACCATCGTGGGTTATGGTTTGTTGTCTAGGTCCGTGGTTGGCACATTGTTGTTTGGCGGTGGGTTGTACCTGTGGGTTCTACATTGAGCCACCTAGAGCTTGAATCTGTGGCGGCAGGGTTAGGGATCAGGGTGGTTGTATTGTGTAGCTTGGGGTTGGCGGCGTTTCAACTTCGTCGGCCGCCCGCCCGGACGCACAGCGGGGGGTTTTGAGGTGTTGGGGCCTTTTCGGGGCTGTTGCCGTTGTGAGTGGGGTAGGGGGCGTGTGGGGGATTTTATGGGTCGGTGGTTTTGTGCGTGTGTTCCTGGTGTGCCAAGGCTGGGCGCTTGCTCGGTCGTGGGGCATCCAGGGGTTGTGGGCGTCGCGGGGGCAACTTGGAGCTGTCGCCGTGTGGGCCCAGGCGGTGGGGGGGATTGGGTGGGTGGTCGCCGGCATGGGTTTGATGAGGGGTTAATGCGGTTCTGGGGAGCCAGGATAGGATGAAAGTCTGGTGGTTGTGGGAAGACCCAGGGTGATGTTGTGGTTACCCTATTGCGGGAGGAGGTGTTAGGGGAAGGGGGGTAGGTGGTGTAAGCGGGTTTCGGGTGTGTCGGGGTCGTTGCATCTCCGGTTGTGGTGGCGGATTATTTGGTGGGTTGTTGGGGTGGTCCGGGGGGTGGGGGCTGCGCATGTTTCGGTGGGGACACGTGGGGGGTTGGGGGTTTGTGGTAACACAGCGGGGGGTTAGATATGATCGCTGACTGGCTCATGGCTGTTGGGAAGGGTGCTCGTATGGGTGTGTTGTGTGGTGACTGGTTTGCGATTCGGGTTGTGGTTCTAGGTGTGTAGTGTTGTTTGATCTATTATGTTTTGTGATGGCGTGATGTAGTTTATTTGGTCGCAATTACTTGCTTCCAGTACACGGGTTATCGCGTAGTTAGACCTCGCGGGGTGCAGGCCTCGTGGGGTGTGGTTTGGGTTTTGTGCTGGGCGCCTGGTTCGGCGTTCTTACGGGGTACCCTAACCTACGGGTGTCACGCAGCGCCTGCGGGTTTCTTGTATCAGGGGCTGCAAGGCGGGCTATGTTTCGTGTATAGCATGGTCTGCGTTTTGGTGTGGGGGATTGGTGGTTTTTATGGAGGGAGCTTTCACCCTCTGGTGATTGCATTAACCCTCTTTCGTAGTTTTTGCTGAGGATTCAGGACGTTTGGTGTTTGGTGTCCCTTTGGGGAGAGGGGTGCTTGGGTGTTCTAGCTAAATCTCAGTGCTCCACCTGAGTTTCATCGGGTATAGGGGGAAGTGGTGGAATTATATACAAATGTTTTTCTTTGATGGATATAGCATGTTGTCCTCCTTGCCCCCCCACCCCTTCATTCATTTTCACTAAAATATAATCTACCCCTCCCCCCCCCCCCCACGCCCTCCCCCACACAAATTTAATTAGTAGCGCCGTAACTTGTGGGTGCTATCCAATCTATACTGAGTCTCGGATAGATTGGATAAGGATTGTGAGGTCGAATGTCCACCTCCGGTGACAGGGGTGGTGAAGTTTTCTCAATATTACACGGAGGTGACTACTGTAAAACCAATATAGGTGTTGGTACCCAATGAGATTACTTGTATGTATATAATGTTGAGGTACATTTAGGTAATACCCCTATAAATTTTTCCACATCTGCCAGCTGGTTCCTTCTGACCAGAATGCGATCAGTTGAAAAAATTAAATTGAATTAATTACTTAAAATTAGAGACTGATTGAAGGTAGTGGGTGTAGGGGTGCACAAGTTTAATCGATCGTGTGATGGATGATATTAGCCCAATTAATTGCTAGGCACATGTGTGGCTAGGATTTACACAAGATTTAAAGTGCAAGAATTACTTCTTATAAGGCGCCCTAATTAAGTTGTATAATAGTGATGATAATTCTCTAACCATGACTGGATCTGATGGAGTTAATGTGGCTGACAGTCCGTGAATTTTAGAGTAATGATAGCCATCATTACGGCTATTAAGCCATGTGACGAAGGCATTTGATTTAATGAATCAAAAGAACCGTGAACCCTAATGAATTGAAGTATATTTAGATGCTTTAGAGAGTAGAATTTGATTGGTACAAATGGTGTTTAAAGACTGTTTGAAAGAGATCTGCTGGGAATTGTGCAGAAGGAAAGGTAATGAATGTTTTATTAATCAACATTACGAATTGGAAGAAAAACTGTCTTGTAAAAGTAAGGGCTTTGAATAATTTTGACGGGTGTAAGTCAGGCAGTTGATCAACTATTAATGCAAAGGGTGGGTTTGTTCAAAACCTCCAGAGTTCGGTTCTGGAGGAAATCAGACTAGGTCGGCAGGAATTAATTGTTTCAATTGCAGGGACCCAGTCAGCCAAAACAGTTCTAAGGATAAACACATAATGACTATGAAGTATCTGTTCAAGTCTCAAAATGGGAAAAATACTCCCAATGTAATAATCATAAATCTAAGAGTTAATTAGGCAACATATCAAGTGAAGGATCAGTAATAGTGGTTTTCACATCAAGGTAAGAGAAATAAGTACCTCAGTAGGGTAACCCGTTAATAAGAGGTCAGGTAAGGAAAGGAGAGATTGTCTCTTCTGCCAGGGTACTCATTTCACTAAAAATTGTAATGCCTATAATTCATGGGATATTAAAGTGGAAAGAATGAAAGAATTTGACAGATTTATCAGATGTCTAGACAATCATAATGCAAAGGATTGCTCATACCAAATGGAAACGTTGCTACACCATGCAACAAGGAAGGCACATACCAGGAGGCCTGGTCTCAGACCGGGCCGCGGGGGCGTTGACCCCCGGAACTCTCTCCAGGTAATCCAGGTATACAGTTATGTGCAGGGTTGTATGTGATTCTTATAATAATGGTGACAATAATGATAATGTTAATAACCCGGACACTACAGTTGATGATGTAAAGGTTGCAGCTAATGGCAATAATGATGGCCTAGCTGAGGTAGCCTTGCCGGTGTTGGATGTAATAATTCAGGATAAAGGGCATAAATCCAAAAGCATGCGGCGTCACTCTCCTCAACACTGGTACGGGCCATGTAATATATGGCAGGACTACCGCTAGTAATAATGACTAGAGGAATAGTGAATACCAGTCACGGTGTCTTAATCATTAACAGGTCCACCAGTCAAGTATTCTTCTTCGTGATGATGTGAAAACCAGTCTAATTTGTGGGCGGGACAGCATAGGGATTAATATATGTGGAAAGTCAAATGATTCCTTTTACTCAGGAACAATACTGAAGGATGTTAAATGTGAATCTGGACTTATGGGTTGCGACTTCCCGTGGCCGCTGAACCGTCCTGAATTATCTACTAATATAGGATGGCGTTATGGACAGTTAAAGGGCCCAGCTCTGCGAACTGAGCAAGACACCAAAATTGTTGATGCTTATAATGATTAATTAATTAAAAGTTAAAATAATAAATTGTTCTTACTTCAGGCGGGACGAATAAATGCACACCTTAAGTTGCACAGGTGGTACTGAGCAAGTAATTGGGTGTTAATAATCTTATGTTGGACAATTTCGGGTTGTTGTGACGTCAATGAAGAGGAAACATAATTGGCGGATATGTGAAGGGGGTTAATGGAATAATGCAGATGCAAGGATGCCCCTGAGGATGGAACGTAATATAGTCCATTTTGAGGATCAATAAATATGGTAGCCTGATTTGAAGATGCTATTATGCTGTAATGTGCTGGGCTGACTTAGATTATGAGAGAGACTTGTTATTGTTAAAAAGTTTCATAATTCCAGTATTGCCCAACAAATTAACCAGAAGCATAGGCCTTAGTGTCACACCTTACCATAAGAGGGGAAATTGTTAATACCAAGAAGCCATGGAGTGCTTGAGTGTGCTTTGGATGGGAGCCCCTACCTTATTTATTTATTTTTTATTTATTTATTTCCAATTGTGCACCAAATACAGTGTACAAAAAAAAATACAGATCAAGAGCAGTATGCAAGCCACTTATACTTATGCATAGCATTACGGGACTGGCCTTAAAAATTAACTTAGATTACGAACGCAATGATTATTATTCATTATTATAATCAAAAAAGAAGCGTAAGCACTAGGACTATACAGCGCTGTACTAAGCAATGATGAAATCAGTTGATAAAACATTAATGTAAAACAGATAACTATAAGCACAAGTGAGTATTACAAAGGAATGGTCATGATGTTTGCATTCAGGTAGGTAGTGATTCGTTATGGAGTGTATTTAAAATATAATAAAGTTTTATTTGGGTTTTTTGGGTTTAACATTTATGTGATATAATTGTAGAAACATTTAAGAATTTCAATTTTTAAAGTTCAGTTATTTTAGTATTTATTTTGGTTTTTGGGTGAGTAAATAATCTTTGAGAAAAGACTTGAATTTATTAACAGGTTTTTTTTTTTTTTTTTTTTTATTTACAGGTAAAGAAAACCAGATTTTGGGCCTTTATGTGCATTGATTTTTTCATAGTGTGAGATGGACACGAGGAACATCAAAGATGTCTGTGCCTTGTGTTATGGCTGTGTTCTGTTTTAGGTTGGCAAGGGATTTTGAGGGGGGGGTTAATTCAGAGTTAAGGTTCATGTTGTAAAAGGTTCGTAATAATATGGATGGGTTTTTTAGGTGGTAGGTTTTTTGTATGAATATTGGTGGAGTGTGCTGCCCTGTAGGAGAATTTGTTATATTCTAACTGCCCTTTTGTTGGGTAATTTGTGGTCGAGATGGTTAATTGTTGTTGAGCCCCTGCACAAATTCCATAGGTGAGATGGGGTAAAAAGAGGGATTAAAGGGGCCCGGGGGGCGACTGTGGAACATAGTACCGTATCTTTGATGTATGCCTACTTTGGAAAATTTTTTTAGAAATTTGATGTATATGTGTATGAAATTTGAGTCTATTATCAAGGTGGATTCCTAAGAATTTTCCCCTTTTTAGTTTTGTGATAGGGGATCCATTTATCATTTTGTTAAGAGGGGAAACTGTAGCTCTGTTACCAAACTGAAAGAAAATGGGTTTTTTCAATTTTAGTGTAAGTTTGTTAGTCCTCATCCAGGGGATTTTTTCGTAATTCGGTATTTACAGTATTGGGTAGCGTGATGGGCTCGGGTGGAGAAGACGTATTAGTGTCATCTGAAATAGTGTGGGTTTGAGAATTGCGAAGATTTGGAAGGTATTTATGTATGAAGAAAGGAAAGGGCCAGGCCTTTCCTGTGGACCCAATGTAATTGGTTGTGAGAAGATTTTTGCCCCATTTGGTACACAATGGCTTCTGTTGCGAGGTAAGATTAGGAATTGAGGGGGTGCCCTCTTAACCATAGGGGAAATTTTACGTGGAGAAAGTCATGGTCAACTGTATCAAAACTTTGAAGTAATGAAGATCCCCAGGGGATTCTTTTTCTCTATTGCGGGTTTTATATTGTTCTAGCTGTTTTTTAATGCATCTTTAGTATTTTTTTTAGGCCTAACCCAAATTGGCAGGGGTTTTGAGTATGTTTTGGGAGATAAGGTAGGAGTAGATTGTTTAAAATTTAAATTTTTCGAAGATTTTTGAGAGGGGTGTGTTGGATATTGGCCTATTTTATTCAACTCTTTTGGGGTCTCCCCTTTTGGATGGGGTGACCTTGCTATTTTGATTTACTGTGGGGAAGGTGGAGGATTCAATGGATTTTTTAAAAGAGGATTTAACAGGGGGAAAGAATTAATGGGTATTATGTAAATACCAATGTTGGAGCCCAAGCGGGGCCCAGTAAAGAGGGGGGAAAATTGTATCCACATTATGTAAGCGTCTAGAAAAACTCCGCCCGGCCACAGTGGGGAAAAATATTTTAATTTTCCGAAACTTTAGTGCCTAATAGGTTTTTTTAATGTGTAAATATGGGTAAAAAAATTATTTGAAAAAAAAGATAGAACCAGGATTTCCCCTTTTGGCATGGCGGATGTGCAGGGGAGAGTCGACTCGGGGCATGGGGAGGGCGGGAGTTTTTTGAAGTGTGGGGAGGCTGTAAAAAGCATGGAAACCAGGAAATTGCCATTCACGCGGCCAAGGATTAATATAGGCCCCATTTCTAATAGGAAGTGTCATAACGTTCCTGGTGGAGGTGAGGGTACGTGTTTTACGGGACCACCGTAATAGAGTGGAAAAGAAAATAAGGGTGGCCCGGGTGACTGGTGCGTCCCCGGGACGTGCCCCGGGGGGAAAATTACCCTTGGTTTAATCATCACCTGGGTCTCAGTTTTTTAAGGGAGTGATTCTAATTGTTTAATAATTTGAGACATTAAATATCTTGTGAATTGTATGTAGTTAATGAAATAACGCAAATTTAAAGAGAATGCGTGAAGTGATAAGTACCTTGCTCCAAAGTGAAAAGCAACAACGTTGTTCCCCCTCACGAGGAAAGTGAAATTTTTGAGTCCGACTTCTAAACCGGGGGAAACCAATGGAACCTTGTCCCGCTGGAAATAAGAACGGTTTTTCGGTGTAGCAGGACATCGAAAAGAATGGTGAATGGAGGAAATAAGGGACAATCACCCCCAGTTAAGTAACCCATTAGTTATGCAGACTGTGTGGCCATTAGGGATGTTGTAATTGATGGTTATGGGTGATCCATTTATCAGTGACCCCCCGAGAAAATTTTTGGGGAAGTGGGGGGTTATAACAAAGTTTTTTTTGTGGATATTCCCTTGTAAACCTACCCCCCCCCCACCCCTTCATTCATTCACTAATATAATCTATTTAGTCCAAAAATTTAAATTTGTAGTGCCGTACTTGTGGGTGCTACCAAACTATTGGCTCGGATAGATATGGGGTAAGATTTGAGGTCGAAGGCCCCCCCTCCCGGACCGGGGTGGTGAATTTTCTCAATATCTCAGGGGTGACTACGGTAAACTTAAAAGGGTTTTCCCAATGGATTACTTGTATGTATATAAGTTGAGGTAAAAAAAGGTAAAAACCCAAAAAATTTTCCAAATAATGGTGTTCAATCCAGTGCAGATGGAAAAATTTAAGGGAAAGTGACACGAGTGAATTGAAAACACTGACCGGTAATGCAAGAAAAATTGTATAAGACCCACTAGGAAAAAAGCAGTGCAATCCCAAAAGGGTGGGAAACGTCTCCTGGAGGAAGACCAATTTAAGTCGTCTAACAACGATTCCCCCCGGGGCGTGTGGAAATTATTTAAATTTTTTGAAGCTAATGCCCAATAATGTTTAATGTGTTGATTTGGATCAAAATGTTTTGTTTTTGAATGGAACCAACCGGGGTTCCCCCTGCACCCGCGCAGTTGGGGGGGTTAGGTCGAGTGGGGCACAGGGGGAAAAGGCGGGCCAAAATGTTTTGAAAATTGTGAGGAAAACGGAAACTGGGAAAGGAAAATTGGGTTCCCCTGGGGGCCCAAAGGGTTTAATATAGGCTCATTCCGTGAGGGAAGGTGGGGGGGGGGAACGTGATTTACGGACCACCCTAATAAAATGGGAAAATGATGGGTAATGTAGGCCAGGGGTGACGGGTGCGTCACCATGGAATGTGTCCTGGGAAATTACCCCCGAGGGTTTAAACCCACTAATCGGTTCGTCTTATGGGGTGACCTCTATGGTATAATAATTTGAGACATTAAATCGTCTTTTGAATGGAATGTTAAACGTGAATAAATTAGGTTAAAAAGGGAAAGCGGGAAGTGAAAATAAAGCCCTGCTCCAGTGAACGTGTGGTTCTTGTCCCCAGGATAGCAAAAGTTTTTGGAATCACGACTTTAAAAACCGGGACAAACCAAAAGATACCCCGCCCCCTGGAATAAGGACCGTGTGGTGTAGCGGACATCGAAATGAGATGGTGAATGGAGGAAATAAGGGGCATCAACACCCACAGTTAAGTAACCTTTCTAGTTATGCAGACCGATACTGGCCAGTTAGGTTGTTTTAATTGGTGGTTATAGGTGATCCAGCCCATCAAGTGACCACCGAGAATATTTGGGAAAATTGGGGGATTTTGTTTCAAGTGTTTTCCTTTATGGTTATCCATTGTAAAACCCAACCCCCCCCCCCCTTCTTCACTTAAAAAAATGTTTTAACAGTCCACAATTAAAATTTGTAGTGTGTACTTTAGGGGGGTACCAATTTATACTGGTCTTGGATGATATGGATAAGTTGTGGGGTCGGGGGCCACCTGCAGTGACCAAGGTGGTTAAGTTTTTCCACATGTCTAAGGGTGACTACGGTAAACAATATAATTGTTGTCTCCCAATGAGATTACTCGTATGCATGTAATATTGTGGTAGTACAAGTAAT